>WAAF01011419.1:249600-289914 GCA_013400475.1 Tricholaema leucomelas
TCTTTCCCATTGGTTGGTTCTCCCCACAGCAGAAAGGGGAGAGCAGAAAAACATGCCTGGGCAAGCCAGGGCACAAATAAGCCCATTTTTGGCCTATCAATCAGGCCTACCATGACATGGAGCAAATGCTTTCTTCAGTGTTCTTCAGTGAAGTATGAAACTTGATCCTTCCTTCCTGTCTTTGCACCGATGTGCATGCACGATCAGCCTCCCTCCGTCCCTGCAAGAGCGTGACTTCAGCGTAACTTTCAACAAGGACTCTTGCAGCAGGAAAATGTTAAACCATACTGCCCCAGTTCTCCATCATTTTTCGTTCCTGTGCAGCACATCCAGGCCGTGCCATGGACCACAGCAGGAAAATGTTAAACCATACTGCCCCAGTTCTCCATCATTTTTCGTTCCTGTGCAGCACATCCAGGCCGTGCCATGGACCACAGCAGGAAAATGTTAAACCATACTGCCCCAGTTCTCCATCATTTTTCGTTCCTGTGCAGCGCATCCAGGCCATGCCATGGACCAGAGCATTGTGTGGCAGAGATGCCTCCAGCACTGCTACAGCACACAGGGGATGTATGCATCAAACCCACAGCCAGGGGACCCAGACAGCATCCCTGAGCCAGGGCATTGACAGCTTCACAGGGACATGAAAGCCCATCTGGGGACACAGGGCTGAGGAGACTGGCCGAGTAGAGAGAGACTGGACTGAAGACCTTTGCCTATCTTCAATGCACACAGCTGCACTATCCTCAGCATGGCCTTAGAAACTCATAGAGCAGATTATTCACAGGGGAAAGGAAAAAGAGAGATATTTTACCAAGGCTAAACACTCACATCAGCTTTACAGAAGTGTTTCGCTCCCTAGGTGCATATTCCCATCACACTTCAGCAGCCTAATACTCACTTCTTGTTCATACTCTTGGTTTTATATATATATATATATATATATATATATATATATGTATGCATGTATGTATATAAGAGGGGCATTTGAAACAAAACAATCTAATTACAGAATAAATCTTTCACTGGAAATGAGCAGACATTCAAAACCATTTGCTGACATGACAGCTGATCTGCAAGGAGCTGTGCTGTAGGCACTGTATGCCATTCAAATCCAATTTAAAAATACATGTTGTAGGAGCAGAAATAGCCATGACCCCAGGCACAAACACAGCATGGGGACAAACCTCTCCTGTAAAATGCCACTGGTGATTCGCGAGGCAGCTGAGCCTGGCAGCAGTGGAATTGCATCGCCCACCTCTGTGGGTGCTGCTGTGATGGACTCACGTGAACACCACTGCAGCAACATATCCACATTCCCACAGCAGGCCTTGCCCAGCAGCTGCTTCAGTTTGGGGACCCCAGACTAGGTCACAGCTTTTCCTGAAAACCTAAAGGAAATTCCTGTCCCCTTATGTATGAGACCTGACCTCCAACTTCTGGCAAGCTGAGAGAGATCCAAAATGACTCTTGCTACTTTTGCCATATCTAACTTATTGTGACATCTAAATGACAGGTGACAGCCAGGTAGTGTGGGAGAAAATAACCTTATGGCCCTTAAATACTGAGGAGCTCGTGTCCAAGTGTTCACACCCCGGAGCTGCTGAGGAGCAGAGGGATGCAGGAGCAGCAGCTCCAGCTCTAAGCCAACCCAGTTGTGCTGGTTTGAGGCTAATTGGAATATTTTAATGAGAGAAATTAGATCATTGCCTGTGAAAAGTAAGTAATGGCGATGTTTACATCACTCACTGGTTCTGCTGAGGGACATAAAGAGTCAAAATATAAGGGGCACTTTTCACTTCTTTGGTGTGTATGGCTGCATCTTGCCTTAAATCCTC
This sequence comes from Tricholaema leucomelas, assembly GCA_013400475.1. Classification (NCBI taxonomy): domain Eukaryota; kingdom Metazoa; phylum Chordata; class Aves; order Piciformes; family Lybiidae; genus Tricholaema lacrymosa; species Tricholaema leucomelas. The sequence goes on from WAAF01011419.1 coordinate 251,439, forward strand.
TGCACAAAACCTGTGTAACTCAATCTAACTTCTTCCTTTTTGATTCCTTGTCAGCTTCTGGCATCTCACCTCAGATCCCCCCAGAAGTAATCACATGAGGTATACGGAGCTTTATCTGGTCATGTCAGAGATAAGGGGTGGGGTGGAAAGGAGAGAGGTTGGTCGGGAGCCCTCTGGAACAGTCTGGCTGTTTGAGAGGGATTTTGAATTTCTGTATTGCTCCTAACTTGTACAGAGTTGTAAATAGCTGTGAACATTGTGTACAGCTGCTTGTACATTTGTGCTAGGCTGTAAAATACAGCTTCATCCTTAACTTATCATAGAACCAATCAGGGTTGGAAGGGACCACAAGGATCAGCCAGTTCCAACCCCTCCCCTACCCTAGATCAGCCTGGCCAGAGCCTCATCCAGCCTGGCCTAAAACACCTCCAGGGACGGGGTCTCAACCACCTCCCTGGGCAACCCATTCCAGGCTCTCACCACTCTCATGGTGAAGAACTTCCTCCTCACGTCCAGTCTGAAACTACTCACCTCCAGGTTTGCTCCATTCCCCCTAGTCCTGTCATTACCTTATATCCTAAAAAAGTCCTTCCCCAGCTTTTTTGTAGGCCCCCTTCAGATACTGCAAGTTCACAAGAAGGTCACCTGGGAGCCTCCTCTTCTCCAGACTGCACAGCCCAAACTCTTTCAATCTGTCCTCATAGCAGAGCTGCTCCAGCCCTCTGATCATCCTCATGGCCCTTCTCTGGACTCGCTCCAACATCTCCACATCCCTCTTGTAATAGAGGCTCCAGAACTGGATGCAGTACCCCAGGTGGGGTCTCAGCAGAGCGGAGTAGAACTTCCAGTCAGCTGAGTTAGTCTGGTGAATCTCGAGGTGGGGAGAACTCCCAAACCACCACAACAGTATACCTGGAGATTGACCCACTCCAAAAGCTTTGGCTCAAACCCTAGTGGCTTCTGAGGCAGCCATGAGCTTGTAATAGAAGGGGATGGAGGCATGGCCCCAGTGTTGGTGAGGTGGGCTGGGAAAGAGGAGCTCTAGGGCCACACACCATCCAGGCAGGGGAAAACCACCTCTGAACAGCCAGAGATTGTGCTGGGTCCCTATGGGAACAAAGAGGTATGACCAGACGAGTGTGACTCCACATGGGATACACAGCTACAGGCACGACTTGGTGCAGTGCAGAGATATGAGAGGTATGAGGGAGCTTTGCAGACTCACCACACAGGAAACCAGGCAGGCATCAACGGGGTAAGGCACAGAGGAAAACCCTAAAGGAAGGAACTCTGAGATGGGAAAATGTGAGTGCATCACACAGTAGCACTGAGCTGCTAAGCCCAAATGCTAGGAAAGACATTAACTAAGCAACACAGTGTCTCAGTGAGGTCATCCTGACATCTAATGATCCACACACTTTGGTATCAGAGATATGTAAAATTGCAGTGATGGAGATGAAAACAGGAAGATCAGTGGCTTCTTGTTCTCTACAGCACTAGGATTAATGAAGTCAACTTTGAGTGTGTGGTACAAACCCCATTTTTCTAATGTGAGTGAGAAGCAGGAGGCACCAAGTGGGCAGGTGGGCAGGGACAGGCAATGCCTCCACTCACAGCTTGTGCCTTTGTCCCTCCTTCCATACCAGCTCCCAGCCTGTTATCACCGGGGCAAACAGGGCCACCTTTGCTCTCCTGTACCTTGGGTTCGGGATGATGCTCCTGCTCCCTTCCAGTTCCAGGATGCCTCCCCAGGGCTACTCTGCCATGCTCACCAGGCTGTGTCTTCCCTCATCATTCGGTCACCCCTTTGATCTGGTTCTTAGCATTAGGATCATCTGTTCTCCAGATTTCCCACCCAGGGTGCTGTTCTGTTGGCATGAAGCAGCTATAATCTGACCACCAGTGGGCCAGGTCTGAGAATGGGCCCTGGGTTTGCTGCTCTTTACTGGTGGGTAAGGCCAGAGAAGAGAAGCCGCCGGTCCTCTTCCAAGTGCGACTGCAGGGTTTCAGTCATGCAGCACAGCTCTGGCTCTGGCAACGGCCTCCCTGCACACATAACCAGGAGATCTTTGCAACAGCAAAGACACAGAAAACTCACCGTGGCTTTGGAGGCAAGGGTCGATTACTCCAAACTCTGGGGCTTCTCCAGGCTGTTTGCAGAAATACTAATAGAAGTAATGTTAAAGACAGAAACTCTAAAAGGAGAATAACTGTTCTGGGTAGAGGAACCCCAGAACTATCCAGGCCCTGACTCTCCTGGAAGGTAAGACACAGCACTGGGTGTTCAGGGCACTGCAGAGTCCTGCAGCCACATCCAGACAATCTGTATGCAGAGCAAGTGGAGAGGATGGTCTGTGTTCTAGGAATCTGCCTTTCTGCTTCTGCTGCCTCAGCTCATCCTGTCTGCTCAAGCCCTGTTGTTCCTGTGGGTCATTCCTCTGGGTACACTCACAGCACATAGTTTCTGCAGCTTAGATGATGAAATGATGGTCTTCAAAAGTATTACTATTTTTCCCAAAGCCTAGAATGAAGTTCAGGCCAGAAACACCTCTGGCCATGAAACTTGGCTCTGGGTGTGTGAGGACTTTGTCCCACGAGGACTGCCTGTGGCTGAGAGAGGGCAGAAACAACAGGTTTCGAAAAGACAATCCCTGCTCTGCAGCACTTTCCGAGCAGCCACCTGCCAAAGAGCCAAGCAGCTGGGACAGCACAGAAGAGCTCAAAGCTCAGGACCTCCTCACTAGCAAAGCAGAAGAGAAGAGATTCACCCATCAGCTCTTCTCTCTTCCTGGCAACTCTCAGTGTATTTTGGGCACAGATGCTCAGACTCGTGCTGGTAACTGATCTAGAAACATGTGGCTGCAGGAGACCTACATAGCTGCAGCTGCAGGGAGAACACGGAGGTGGACTCAGGCGGTGAGCAGTGTCTCCAGGGTTCACTCTGGGGATGTACCGTACCAGGGCTCGGCTGGTTTTCAAAACATGCCTTCTGCACACCTAGGCCTGCTGGCATCTCAGCCTTGGCAGTGTCCTCAAGGCTGCTCTGTGCCTTTAGGGCCTCTCAGCTTTTAGTCACACTAGTAAGGGGACACAAAGACAGACAGGTGCACAGAAGAGCCAAGTATCTCAGATCTTCCTAAGGAGACTCGAGTATGAACCCACTGCGCAGTGCTCAGCTCCAAGTAGTGCTGGGTGCTGCTGCCTCACAGGAACAACCTGGCTCTTTGGCCCTGCACCACAGGCACATCAGTCTATGCTCCAGGGCTATCAGCTGCCAGTGAGCAAAGGGATGCTCAGCCAAGGTGGTTTACTTTTGTCAAGGCACTTCATTTCTAGTGGAGAGGCCTGGGGGGAAAACAGCTCCAAGGGACTCTCTAGCAGGATGAGAGCACACCAAAGACGAGCAAAGCTCCAGAACACTCACTGATTTTTCTATAAGCAGGCTTACTGCCTACCTGGTAGAGGAGGAGATCGGTTGCCTTTCCCAGTACAGGAAACCAAGAGAGGCTTGCCGCTCACCCCCAGCCCCAACTCAAACCGCCAAATGCTTTTTCTCCCCTGAAATGGGAAACAATTGAATATGTGGGCAAAGGAAAACCACGAGCAAAGCTCCCTGAGTGCTGAGTGGTGATTCACCACTGAGAGAAAATCTCCTTGGTTCTGTGCCACAGCTCCTGGTCATACCTGGCCTGCAAGTCATGGCAGGTTTTCTGCAGGTGCCAAGATGTTCCACTTACAACATCACATGGGGTAAGGGCTGGTGTGGCTCCGAGCATCCCAGATCATTGCTGGGAGCCATTGGATGGTCACCACACCCATAACCTGAGCAGATCCAGACAGACACAGGCATCCCTTAGAACAAAATTTGGCCTCAGCCTCTTTTTTAGTTTTGAGGGCACCACTCCTTTGTAAAACACAATGTGTTTGAGAGCTTGAAGGCTCCAGGATCAGCCAGAGCAAAACTAGGAGGCCTGGCATCCCATCCCCAGGGATTTCTGACATCCCTCAGTGCTAGCATAGCCTTATATCTACCTCCCACACACTGCTCCCCAGGGGATGCCTGGAGCAAGCTCTCTTAGCTCTATGTGCAGAGATTTTGCCCAGTTTTAGCAAGAGATCATTGGCTGACAGTGAGGAATTGTTTCACTGTGGCCCACAGCTCGCTGGTAACAGCAGAAGGGCCCCTGGTACTTATGCTGGTGTTGACAGGTCCCAACTCCGTATTGCAAGAAGTATTTAACATCCCTAAGAATCCTCTGGGAATGGCACATGTCACTCAACCCTGCAGTGAGTCCAGGTACTTGCTCCTTTCTAGTCAAAGCTACTTGAGAGCCCAGGGCTGAATAGGTACAGCCACTCAAGTGACCTGAATTGTCAGGCTGGGCTCTTTCTGGTCTCTCTGCTGGAATTAACAACCCTGTCAATCACAGCAGGACCTCGATCTTAACTGGGGATGACTTGGCTTCACCACCAGCTGTCACCTCTGTTGCTTCAGGGCTGAGTCTCACCCAGTTTGACTCTTAGGAGTGTGTTAAACTCATCTCTCTGGACCTTTGGCTGCAGCAGTTCTCAGCTTAGCGCCACTCACACCATGGTGTTAATGGCAAGTGAGAATGCATGGGATCCACGCCAGAACCACAAACACCATAGCTGGTCCAAGGAGAAGTGTTATCACGAGGCCACAGTCCTGCAGCCAGCTCAGCTGTCACCCCACAAAGCAATTACACAAAAGTTCAGCAGCTACTGCCTCTCCCCCACCCAACAAGTTTGTGCAGAGCTCTGCACGGGATAGCTTCTCTTTTCCCTTCCTACCCTCCAAGGCCACAGACAAACAGTGTGGCACAACAAGCAGCTCTCCTTGGTGCCTGCCCACATCTGTGATGAAGTGAGCAAAAAGCCCTGCTCAGCCTCCTGTGCTCAGGGTACCAGCAGCTGCAGCTGCCCTTCACTGGAGGAAACCTGTCTCCATACTCAGCAAGAGCCTGGGGACAGGCAGCAGCATCTCGCCCACGTGAGCTGTGCTTGACAGGAGCTATTTCTGGAGAGCAGCTTCTCTTGGAGCAGAGATGGCAGAACTGGGGTGCACCAACCATGCACTGAAGCACTGTGTGTGTTGGAAATGCAAAGTGAGGCTCCTCAGCCTCCCTCCAAGGAGGACAGGCGGTACCCTTCTGAAAATAAGAGCGGACTGCGGCACTCTGCGGCAGGAGGGCTCCAGATGAGCAAAGGCTGTCCGGATAGAACGTAAACATGCCAGATCTGCTGTCGTTGCAGAGCTCTGTGAAATTGGTGATTTGAGTGGAGTTCAGCTGGAGAGCGCTGCTGCTGCTATAATAAACAAAGTGACTTTGGGCTTTGACACTTCCTCCTGACACAGAAAAAGGTGATTTGTGATTCAAAAGATGAGGAATTTATCATCAAAAGGAGCTGGGACAGAGCTCAGTGTTTACACATGGAAGAACAAGACAGGCAGCGAGAGCAGATGTATTTATACTCATCCATTAATAAAAGAAGCCAAGTCAACCATACCTTCGTGCTAAAGTTAGAGCACAGCACTCACCATGTCCTTAAAAAGGCAAGAAAGTTTCCGTAAACTGGGACAGCTGCTCCTGGTGCTGGCCCTGTGCATCCCCCTCCCAGCAGGCAGAGGCTCCACACACCAGCACCCTGCAGCAGGAGAGCAGCCAAAAGTGGCCAGGCTTCTCCAAGCAAGAAGGCTGATGCCCACTCTGATCATGGGCTAGTGGCCACTGCAGCTCAGGAGCCAAACAGTCCCTGCAGAGTAAGACTGTCTTTTCCCAGAAACAAAACATTCTCTGCTTTCAATTCCAGTAGCCTTTGCTTCCCCGTAGAGCTCACACAGGCAAGGAGCCCCTGCTGCAGAAGAGGACATGAGGGCATGCTGGTCACAGCACGCTGGTGTTGGTCCCATGGATGAGGACGTGGTTTGTGGAGCTGTTTCCATCAGCTAGCAGAGGGAAGAGGTGCAGCATCCAAAAGGTGACAAGACTGGGCTGTTGCTGGAGGGTCAGTGCAAGCCCACAGTGAACATAACACCCAAGACAGTTCATTCCCAATAAGGTTACCAAAGGGTCTGGCCAGTGCCAGTTACTGGAGGCTCCCAGATTAGGATTTGACCTTCAGAAATGCTTCAGTAACAACTAATTGCAGCAAGTCTCTTAACCCGCAGGTAAGGCTGAAGCTGTCTGGCTTTACCTCCCAAGGGCTGGGCTATGTTACAACACTGATTGATAGGGAAGACTCAGGAAAGTCAGATCTTTGTTCCTTACAGGGTGCTTCTAGAAACAAATTAATTGTCTGTCTTGACAAAGAGATGAATTCTTACAGTTGTTTCTTCTTTGTGCCCCATCCCACTTCAGTTCCAGCCCTTGAACTCTGCTGGAAGCTCTTCACTGAACTGCTCTCAGTTCATGAGGAGCTGCAGGAGCCAGTACTGGACATGCTCTGCCAGAAATGATTCTGCTTCAAGGCATACTGAGTGACCACAGAAAGTACAACTCCTCTGAATCAAAATTAAGTGTATTACAGTTTTCTTCTCCACGTTCCACAGAAAGTCACAAATGAGAACCAACCCCAGCTTGTGCAGAGAAGGAAATGAGGCAAGCACAGAAGGCCACAGGTCAACTCTCACCTCCTGGGACATGAGGAGGTTATTTGCTCCCCTTAACACATTCCACCTCCAAGCTCATGCATCAGCTCACACTGGATGAAGATGCTAGCTACATGAACTTGACTGACCTTCGAGCAAGACATGGAACTAGACAACCTCCACAGATCTCTTTTAGCCCACACTGTTCCATGACTAATTTTCTGTATAAAGACAGAAAAGGAAGCATGCAACTTTCCCTTCCACAGCAGCTGTAAAGCTTTCCTGTCACAGGTACGCTCAGGCCACCACCTCTGAGCCAGCATAGTCAATAGCAGACCAGCAGCAACACCCCCAAAACAGGTCAGCTTCTACCTGGCACAGTGCATTTTCCTAGGCTTTTGGGCTCAAATTTCCTGATGCATCTTGCAGCACCAGACTAAGACACAGCCTCAGCAGTCACACTAACCTCACCCTTGAGCTCTTCTGCAAATTCAATCTGAATTTATAAATAATTTCAAAATAATCCACATGCTTTCCAGCAAGTGTTAGCATTGACTGACTGAGTTCCCACCACACTGCTGCTAGTGCCACCAAGCAGCGTGGCACAGAGATTCTTAGAGTGACTCCAGAGGAAGCCACAAAGATTATCAGAGGGATGGAGCACCTCTGCTATGAGGACAGGCTACAAGAGTTGGGGCTCTTCAGCCTGGAGGCTTTGAGGAGATCTTATAGTGGCCTTAAAGGAAGGCTGGGGAGGGACTATTTACAACATCTTGTAATGACAGGATGAGGAGTAATGGGTTTAAATGGGTAGAGAGGAGACTCAAACTAGACATTAGGAAAGGGTTCTTTACAGTGAGGGTAGCGAGACACTAGCACAGGTTGCCCAGGGAGGTTGTGGAGCACAGAATCACCCAATGTGATCGAAGATCGAAGATCACATTGGGTGATTCTGTGCTCCACAACCTCCCTGGGGGTGTTCAAGGCCAGGTTGGATGAGGCCTTGATTGACCTGTTCTAGTGGGAGGTGTCCCTGCCTATGGTGGAGGGTTGGAACTGGATGAGCTTTGAGGTCCTGTCCAACCTAAACCATTCTGATTCTAGCTCGGCAACCATGTTGGTAGATCTCGAGCTGGCACCAAGCCCTACTGCCTGGAGCCCACACCCAGGTTGTTACCAAACTCTCTTCTGAGCTGCTTCCTGAAGCAACAGTGGTACCCTCACTCTCAGCAGATGCTGCCTACACATGCTGAAATGGGCACTGTGGCTTGTGACCAGCTGTGACTTGTGGTTTGTCTGCTATTTGTAATAATTATTCAGTTATAGAGAAGCAATTTATTAAATCAGCAGCGTCCATTTGCAGTCCAAAGGACGTGTACTGGCTTGCTTCAAAAAGCTCTACTCTTGCTAAACCCTTAGTGAGCAGAGCAGTAATGATACAATACTTACTGTGACGCAGTAGTGAATTTCCAGATCAGTCACTGTGTGGCTTTGTCTTGAAATGAAGGTAGGCTGCAATGAAGGTAGGCTGGAAGACCTAGAGGACCTCTGCATTACTTCTCTCTCAGCACAGTAAAGCTTCATTTCAAGATCTCTCCTGGTCTCACCAATACAGAATCCCTTAACCAGCTCTTCCACAAATATTCAGGGCCCATTTCCAGGCATCTAATTTTAGCAGTTACTGTTGAACATCCTCTTGAGTTATTGTTAGAATGAAATGAGGATCATCTGACAGGAATACTGCAGCTCCTTGGTAAACACCAGGAAGGAATGCTTAAGGAGCTCACATATCTTCCTGCATCAGTATCAGCAATCCTACCACCTGGGGACACACCTGATCCCACCCCTTTTGTTCCTGGGATCTTGGATTTCCAAAAGCACTAAAATCCAGTGCTGGTCTCAGCTGTACTAGGCATATTTCACTGTATCATTGCACTCAGTTAACAGTTTCCATAATTACTTGCAAATTGGCCTGAGGGATTTATTATTTGTTATTTTTAGGCTCATTTCAGTGGAAAAGGCATCTGATTATATGGATGTCTGTTTGCATGGCATCCTTCACTTGAGGCTCACCAAGCGCTCTGTAGAATATGAATGAATTTCTGCTTGTCTGCAGCGATGCTCCTTTTACAGGCAGGACAGCAGGAGCAGTGATTAAAAGACATGTCCCAAATCTCAGAGGACATCTATGCCAAGCACAGGCACACTGGCTTCCAGTTGTGTGTGTTAACTATTAAACGTGTGCTAACACAGCAGAGGATTGGCTACACAAGGCGCTATAGAACATGCTGATAGTGTAATTTGAAATGGTTGCCTCTCTTTCCACACCAACAGGTTCAAACATAGATTAGGCTTGGAAAAGGAGAAAAAAAGGCTCCTTATCAAATACCAAAAGGTCCTTTTCTGCTAATCTGCAGCAATGGGAAAGAAAGGCAGGGAAAGGCACGGGGTTAGAGAGAGCTCAGTGTGTGAAAAGCAGTGCCAGGATTTTGTTGGTGTCACTCGACAAGGCTTAGCTTTTTATCAAAGCTAAGAAGATCCGATCTCCCAGCTCATTCTTCAAACCAGCTTCCCTTCCTGGAGTGTTACCTGCCAGGGATGTGCACCAGCAACATTCATCCAGAGGCACTGAAAAGCAGACAACACACAGGAGCCAGCAGAGTGGTGTTTCTCTCTTTTATTTAAAAACAGTGCTTCATTACCATTTGCAAAGGGTTAGGAAGGGTTTCCCCCCTTGCTTAGAGTTTATAAAAGCCAGCAACATGATCAATAATTTATACACATGGATAGTAATACAAAAAAAAGGAATAAAAGCTAAAGATCTAACTACTCCGACCTTCACAATTCCAGCTACTTGATAATAATAGGAATAACCCAATGAATACTGTATGGTCTGAAAGCTACTATACAATATGATACTTAACGAGGGAGGGCGGGAAGTTAGAGGCTGTCACAAAGCCCTGGGATGCAGATACTGCTTCTCCAGAGTCAGCAGGGAAATGGGACCCTGGGCAAGCGGCTGGGTGTCCTAGGAAATGATCCAGGGGAAAGGAATGCATCCCAGTTGGGACGCGTCCTGCTCCTCGGCGGTACCTGGCAATGAGAGGTGCTGGGGAGACGGCGTGAAGGGGCAAGTCGGTCGCTGCCACTGGAGGTGCTGCGGCATCTCAGCCTCGCACTGAAAATCTCCAAGTCTCAAGTAAATCAGCCTGTGAGGTCAGGAAAACACTCCACCAGCTCTGTATCACTCTACAGCCCTGGTTCTCATTTACTATCGGCCCCAGGTTTTAGGCTCCAGCTATTTACAAGCAGGATTTATCAGATTAAAAAAAAAAAAAAGGAAGAAAAAAAAAATAACCAAACCAAATTATATCTCCTGGGGTAAAAAAAGGACTATTTTGTCACTTGATAATGCAGCCAAATTGAGCTGCCAGAACTACAACACACAAACACACAAAATACTACGAACAGAAGAGGGGAAAGAAAAAAAAAAAGAGGAAAAAACACCAAGAAAACCATGATTAAAATTGAGACTACTAATGGGGGAGGCCCAATTTCTGTAAAAGAATTCACTCCTCAGAGAAGCAACAAGCCCCTCCACCAGCAGAGAACTGGGAATCTGGCAGGAGATTCTGAATAAAAAACACAAAATAAGAAGAATAAAAACCACTCCTAAGATTAGCTGGCATTTTGCTGACTGCCAGCCAAATAAATATTCAGGTGGACGGCTTCAGACACCAGAAACCTCCTGGTGAAATCAGGCAGGATTTTTGGCTGATGCATTTTTGCTCTACCACAAGTCGGGAGGCAGCACAGGAAGCTTGTCTCCTGTACAAGTCTGGACCGGACGCAGCCCACAACCCAGAGAGGACAACTGCTGGCAATGCTTTCAGCCACCAGCAAAAAGCTGCCTTCCAGAGTTAGCAGTGGAGGAGACAGGACTGGAACATCTCGAGTCTTGTTCAGTCTGCAGGGATGCAACGAGCTGCAGAGGGACAGAGGCTATCCTGCCAACTCCTGGCTAGAGCAAAGCACACCAGGGAGAAACCCCAGAGCCTACTTGAAAAGGGCCCCATTTCACGCTCTGGCTATCAGACTCCTGCTTGCCTTACTGACTGGAGTTTCCATTGTAGAAGAGAAGTTTACTGGGCTTCGAGGGCAGAGAGGGCAACCAGTAAGGTGGGGGTGGAGGGAAGGGGTTTCTCAGACATTAACATCACCAAAAATTGTGTTTTATGCAACAAAGAATCAAGTCTCACTGGTGTATGCTACAAAATGTTTGACATTTTCCAAGAGCATGACAAAATAAAAACACAAAGAAGTTTACATTGGATGTTCATCTTGTCCACTAGGTTGGGTTCCCCCCCCGCTTCCTATTTTAAAACAGTGCAAACAGGTAACACACTTTAAAAATCACCCCTGCACCAAGGACAGCAATCCTGAGACCCTGCCAGGCTGGAGGGTCACAGGCAGTAGGCCATCTGCCACCCTGCCCGTGTGCTTTCCCTTTGGAGCAAGACTCAGCAAAAGCACTCCCCAGAGCTGTTGTTTGGGTTTCCCTTTATCAAATTCCTAAGTGCTCCCCAAACCTGTTCTCCTTTGGGGCTGGGATGGGAAGATACAGATAGGGCCAGGCTGGGGAAAAATGTGGGTAGGAACTGAGAGGCCCTGCTTTGTACTCCCTACTGCCAAGATCTGTGTGCTGGAATTGAAACCCCAGCAGCCAGCATCTCTTTTGAGGCAACGTGTTAACCGTTTCACAACTAGCACTCACGCCAGCTGTTCAGATAACCTTCCTCAGCTCTTACTGTGCACTTCACATCCATAGATCTCGAAACAGGTGAGAACAGGGGATAAACTTTCACTTCACTTTAAGGACAGGGAAGCAAAGTCTAGAGTAGCAATATGACTGTTCCACGATAATCCTTGAGGATCACTAAGAGAGCCCTGCCCAAAACACAGGGCTCGGACTCCTGAGCTAGCTCTTTCTTGCTGGGCGAGTCTGCTTTCTCTCAGACAATGAAACAGCCAAGCCACAGCTATTTGAAAACATGGCTTTGTCTATCTGAACTCACAACACAAGACCCACAGAACTGCTTAACCTGGGAAAAGCTGGCTTTTAGCAAGCTCATGCTGACCTCCACGCTGTCTCCAGGTCCCGTCATGGCTTTTCGTAGAAAAGCTAACCCACCCACAACAGTGCAGCCTCCCTGGCACAGGAACAGTGACAACAGTTTGGTAACATGCTGGACATCAACATTACTTATTCCCAGTACAGAATATGCTATACCAGTAGAAGTCATCTTTGTACCAGCACAACTGCACCCACAAGGACAGACAGACCAGCACATTATATAAATCAATGCTTCAGTCCAAAATTTCATCAGTATAACACCATGTGCTGGCCAGACCTATTGCAAGACAGTAAAAACAGCAACACTTAAAGAAACATCTTTTCCTCTACATCAAGAAGAATCACAGATGCCACCAGACTAAAAGGTGGCAAACAGCAAGCTACTTGCCAGGCTGCCTGTGTAGTTTCCCTTGGAAAGCCAAGCCTTGCTTTATGTGGGACCTGTGACTGCAGACCCATCTTTGGGACAAGCACTAGCTGCCATCAGCCAAATAAGTCAGGGCCCAGTTTAATTCATTAAGTGTAATTCATTTTGCATAGGGAGATATAGGCTTTGCCCTCACTTCTTCAGAAGATGGATACAGCCATGACTTGGCAACTCTGAATTCATCTCAAGCCAGTTCATAACACATCTGAGTGAAAACAGAGCTGTTGTTGGCCAAGAGGGAAGAAAGACTGAAAAGTTTCTCTGCCATGGCACAACACTCACTTGAGAAGCCTGGCTGCAAAATTCCAGCTGGTGTGCAAGTTTTTGGGAAGTCAAATGCTCCAGAGACCTGGAAGCAGCAAGCTGTCTCCAGCCCCTGCCCATGCAAGCATGCCACTGTCCCCTCTGAAGTTTACTGCTGAGAGTAGCAAGCCAGACTACCAGCAAGATGCCTCAGCGGGGATCTCACATCATTGCTAGGGAGCTGAGAAGACACCAGCTGCTCAATGCAATGGAGAAGCCTGGCAGGGAGCAACCAGAGCAGGTCAGGCTTGGATACAGAAGGAATCAGGCTGGATGGGCTAGACCAGGTATTACGTGGAGATCATATAGCAGGGGACCACAGCCCCACAGAAGTTGGGCGCTTCTGCACTAAACCCCTCACTTTGCTAATATACTTGGGTGGGCTGAAGCGGCCATGCATAGACTGCTCAGAGGCAGAAATGGAGCTGGCCTCCCTGCTCCCAGAGAGGCCAAGTGGCAGGGTGATTGCAGGCAGCACTGCCAAGTCAGGGGAGGGCACCTGGGGAGGGAGAACCCAGCTTTTCAGGAGCTGCAGTCAGAACCAGCTGAACTGAAATGTAGGGAAAGGACAGAAGGGTGAGCAGCTGCCCCTGCCGGGCTCTGCAAGCTGCACTCCTCTCGCTAGCAGCCTGCAGACCTGCTGCACAGGGAACTGCCTGTGAGCAAGGGAAGGGATGGCCTCACTTTTTCCCTTCAGCCACAGGAGGATGAAACAAGTCCAGTGGAGGCTCTTGGTGCATCACAGCTCCACAAGTTCCCTGGCTGCCCTGTGGTGGAAATGGCTTCCCTTGAAAGTGATTATATCTACCACAAGTCCTCCCTCCCCTAACCCAGCTCAGGCAGTAAAAAGCCCCCCAAAACCCTGAGTCCCCCTCATTTCCTAGATTTTGTGAAAGCCCCAACATCCTGTTACCCCCCTCCTCATTTTTCAAGCTAACTAAAATATTTATATACAAACAACAAAAAAATTGTCATAACAGCAACAAACCAAACTTTGGCTTGGAAAAAAAAAAACAAACAATAAAACCAAACAGGAAAAAAAAGGTGGCCAAGAGGCTTGCAGTTTGGTGTCCCCTTTATCTAGCTATTCCTCCAGAGAATCAATAGTTTCAGGGTCTCTGACTAATGGCTTCCCCATTCTTCCCATTTGAAGTGTTCACAGAGAGGCAATGTGTATCCCTGGGGAAGAGCAAAAACATGCATGGTTGTGCATGGCTAGGCCAGGACATCTCCCCCAGAGCTCTGCTTGCTGGTATCACTTCATATTAAATGCAGGAGGGTTCCTATTCTGGTATAAGAGATGGATGCAGAAGCAGGTGTATGACAGGAGCCAGAAAAGCTCCACCAACAAACCCACACTCCAACCATCCCTCCTGGGGGTGGTGGGCTCAGTCCAGCATCAATCAAGGGAGTTGAGGGAGCCTTAGAAAACTGCACTTCTGCATTTCTCTATCAAGTAGGTAGAGACCCTGTCTCTGATTACTGGGGCTACTGGGAGCACTTTAGGAGCCAGCAGCTGAGTGGGGAGATCTGGAGAGCAGCAACTCCCCATCACAGTACAGCTCTCACAGTCATCTAGGAACACCAATTTTGAAACACAGCAAAATCACTGTACATGAGAGCAGGAGGGGGATGGTCTTAGGAGTCATGGAGGTCTCCCCCAAAGTAAGTGTCCCTGCTTCTAAATCTGCTAATATGTAGTGTCTATATGGACTGAACAGACCAGGTGCACAACTTTCTATGAAAGGCTGGGCAAAACAGACCCAGGGGCTCCAACACAACTGTGTAAGGGCCTGAAACAGCCTGTGGTGGGAAGTTCCTATGAATTCAGTTTGCACAAACTGCTCCTATCTCCCCTTATACTCCTGAGAGAAACAAAACTACTTCAGGATCACGTTTAGATATAAAAGACCCTCTTCCCACGCACAAACCCACATGCTTGCCCCTCACCTCGAGCAGCTTATACATGACTTGTTTTTCCTCACTCATTATTTGAAACAGATTACTTGCAGAAGTGCCTGAGCAGCTCAGGATGAACAGGAGGAGAGACTCTGCACAGTGAACCTGAGTGCCCGAACACACGGCACTGAAGTACGGTTCTTCTGCCCGCTTTCTTCCTCTGCAAGGCTGCATGCACTTCACCTCGGCAAGTTTAACCACTTGCTGTCCATGACAGAGGTACTCTGTGTGATGCTGCATTGCATCTGCCACTCCTCGAAGAAAGAAGAGGAGGAAAAGGACAGCAAGGGTGAAAGACCTTGAAAAGGAGGAAGGAAAACTAAGATAGTTACAGCCACCAGCAATGGACAACAATCAGCTAGAGTAAGTTGTGTGTGGGGTGTAAACAGCATCCTCATCAAAATTCCTTTCAAAGTCTTGTCACCTATATAGCAGACACCAGCCAAAGTCTCTGGGCAGGCTGAGGAAATCTCTCATCGAGTCTAAAAACCTAACATTGCTGAAACAGTCCCAAACCTGTGCGCATCAGATAGTGATAAAAACAAGGAAAGTCTCCATGTTTCTCTCATTTCCAAATGCAAATGACTCTTTCCCGCTAGCATTTAGGTCCCAGCCACAGTCAAAGAGTACTTCCTTCTGCAGACCAGAAACACAACAGGTAGAGACTTCACCCTCACGTCCTCCTGTCTCACAGGCACCAAGCACCAGACCCAGGGAAGTAACTCTGCCTGTGTGTTCCTGATTAACTGCATGATACCAGTTGCTTTCCTTACCGCTAACTGCCTTTTCCGTGATTGCTAGGATAAGCTATGCACCAACATACAGACACAGAAATGCATTATTTTTACCACAGTTAAAAAAACCCAAACTGAAAACAAAAAAACCAAGAAACAAAAAGCACAATCTTTGGAACAAAAGAATTAAAGGCAGAAATTTAAAGGGAAAAAAAAAATATTCAAAGAACATAGTGAGGTATAAAAAAGTATTTTCTCTTTTTTTTTTGTTGTTGTTGGTTTTTTTTTGTTTGTTTGTTTTTGTTTTGCTTTTTTTCCCTCCTCGTCTTGCTATAGAGTTCCTCTACTAGTAAATATTGCAATAGCCAGGCCTCATGAACTGGGGGGGCTGTCCCACTTGCAGGGGGCTCACGTCACTTCAGTAGGGGGCAAATCGGCTGTAGCCACCTCGGTATAAACTCGCCTGTAGAAATTAAATGAGAGAAGAAGTGGTTAGGAGCAGAACTGAATACACAGAGAGGACAGCATCCAAATGCTCTCAGAAGGACTAATGGACACGTTCTAGCATTGACCTGCCACCATTAGCATGTCTAAGAAGTAAGGCAGGAGAACCTTGTCTGTGAAGC
Source organism: Tricholaema leucomelas (assembly GCA_013400475.1). Classification (NCBI taxonomy): domain Eukaryota; kingdom Metazoa; phylum Chordata; class Aves; order Piciformes; family Lybiidae; genus Tricholaema lacrymosa; species Tricholaema leucomelas. The sequence goes on from WAAF01011419.1 coordinate 267,232, forward strand.
CAAATGCATGGCTCAGGACATGCTCATAGCCAGCCAACAGGAGGTGAAGTTTGGTATCCCTTGGTTGAAAGGAGCTCAGTACCAGACAGGGGATTTCTAAGTCCTGTCTCTGAGGCAGTTGTCTAGGCTGTCTTCTAGATAGCAGAGACCAGGACTTCTATGATGAGCTTCACCTCACCTTAAGGTAAAGGTCTAAAACAGACAGAACAACTTGGTACTTGAAGTACTGCTTTTCCTGCACTGATCCTGAAGAGAACCCAACATGATGAGCTGAGGCTCAAACAGAAGTGCTACACTGAAACTATCTATAGCTAGGTGTCTTCTCTTACTCCAGCCTTTGCAACAACATGGATACTGTGCTGGCTGGCAGATGGGCAAGCATGTGTTTTCAGCAAGCTGCTCATCTCCCCTCTGATGCCAGCTTACCTCATTCCTGCCCTTGCATAACTACTGCTGGCAGGCAGGACACCACATCCTTCCACTAGTGGGAGAGGGAACCAAGTGGAACAGCTTTGTGGCATGTGTCTTAAGAGTAACTTTTTCTCTTGTATCCTAAAGCTGATTTCTCAGCCTGCAACAGAAGCCTTTAATGTTGTTGAAAATGGCACAAAAAAAAAAAAAAAAAGATGAGTGTCTGATGTTTCTAACTACTGCTAGTTTTTGTTTTATGCATGATCTTCACAGAATCACAGAATTAACCAGGCTGGAAAAGACCTTCTAGATCACCGAGTCCAACCTATCACCTAACACCTTCTAATTAACTAAACCATGACACGAAGTGCCTCATCCAGCCTTCTTTTAAACACCTCCAAGGATGGTGACTCCACCACCTCCTTGGGCAGCCCATTCCAATGCCAATCACTCTTGCTGTGAGTAACTTCTTCCTAACATCCAGCCTGAACATGCCCTGGCACAGTTTGAGACTGTGTCCTCTTGTTCTGTCACTGGGTGCCCTAGGAGAAGAGACCGACCCCTGTCTGAGTACGACCTCCCTTCAGGTAGTCATAGAGAGCAATAAGGTCACTCCTGAGCCTCCTAGAGGCTGAACAACTCCAGCTCTATCAGCTGCTCCTCAAAGGGCTGCTTCAGCCCCCTCACCATCCTTGGTGCCCTTCTCTGGACATGTTCCAGCACCTCAACATCTTTCTCAAACTGACAGGCCCAGAACCAGACACAGTCCTCAAGGTGTGGCCTAACCAGTACCGAGTACAGGGGCAGAAGGACTTCCCTGGTCTTGCTGGCCACACTATTCCTGGTACAGGCCAGGATGCCATTGGCCTTCTCGGCCACCCTGGCACGCTGCTGGCTCACATTCAGTTGCTGTCAACCAGCACCCCCAGGTCCCTCTCTCTCTGCCTGGCTTCTCTCCAGCCACTCTGTCCCCAGCCTGTAGCACTGCCTGGGGTTGTTGTGGCCAAAGTGCAGAACTTCGCACTTGGACTTGTTACAACTCATGGTACTGGACTGTGCCCATCTGTCCAGGTCCCTCTGCAGAGCCCTCCTACCCTCTAACAGATCAACATAAGCTCCAAACTTGGTGCCATCTGCAAACTGAGCGATGCTGGAGTCAAACCCCTCCATTGATCCAGAGGATCAATGAAGATATTAAACATAACTGGGCCCAACACTGATCCCTGGGGGCACGCCACTAGTGACTGGCTGCCAACTGGATGTGGCACCATTCACCACCACTTTCTGGGCCCAGCCATCCAGCCAGTTCTTAACCCAGCACAGAGTGCCCCTGTCCAAGCTATGGGCTGCCAGTTTGGCTAGGAGTCTGCCATAGCAAACAGTGTCAAAGGCCTTGCTGAAGTCCAGGTAGACTACATCCACAGCCTTCCCTGCATCCACCAGGTGGGTCACCTGGTCATAAGAAGAGATCAGGTTGGTCAAGAAGGACCTGCACCTCCTGAATCCATGCTGGCTGGGTCTGACCCCCTGGCCATCCTCTACGTGGCCTGTGATTGCACTCAGGATGATCTGTTCCATTATCTTGCACGGCACTGAGGTCAGGCTGACAGGCCTTAAATTTCCTGGGTCCTCCTTTAGGCCCTTCTTGTGGATGGGCACCACACTGGCCAGCTTCCAGTCAGCCAGGACCTCTCCAGTGAGCCAGGACTGTTAATAAAGGATGGAGAGCAGCTTGGCCAGCTCATCTGCAAGTTCTCTCAGCACTCTAGGATGGATCCCATCTAGTCTCATAGAGTTGTGAGGATCCAAGAGGCTCAACAAGTTCCTAACTGCTTTCTCCTGGATTACAGGGCAGCTGTTCTGCTCCCTGACCGCACCTAACAGCACAGGAGGCCAGCTGTCCTGAGGACAACCTGTCTTACTATTGAAAATTGAGGCAAGGGTGTTAAGCACCTCTGCCTTTTCCTCATCTCTAGTTACTACATTCCCCTCCTTGTCCAATAAGGAGTGGAGTTTACCCTTGTCCCTCTTTTTGTCATTAATATAGTTACAAAAACATCTCTTATTATCATTCCCAGCAGTGGCCAGTCTAAGTTCTAACTGGGCTTTTGCCTAATTTTCTTCCAACATGACCTGGCAACATCCTTACATTTTTCCTGAGTTACTTCCCCCTCTTTCCAAAGGTGATATGCCCTCTTTTTTTCCCTTAACTCCCTGAGAAGTCCCTTGTCCATCCAGGCTGGTCATCTTTCCTGGACCCCTTTGTTTTTGAGGGCTTTTTCTTCATAGAGTTCTGCTGATTGACCAACAATGTTATGACTCCTGGCATATCTGATTGTTGTTCTGCTATCTGACAGATTCACAGATTGCATTGCATTGGAAAGGATCCCCAAAGGTCATCTTGTCAAAATCCCCTGCAGCAAGCACAATTCTTCCAACTAGATCGGGCTGCCCAGAGACATAGGGGGTCTGATGTATCATCTCCTTTGTACCAGTCAGTGCACAAGACCAAGCAACAACTGATCTACAACCTGTCTTCTCTCCTAGAGCACACACAAATACCTGAATACAGAACAACTGGGAATTCAGCGCTGCAACTAAGGACCTTCTTTCTCAATGAAGAGGTTATTCTGAGTGAGGGTTCATTACCTGATACTCAGTGCAAAGCAGTTCCCCAAGCTGGAAATGAGAAACAGCACAATAAAGAAAATCCCACTTACCACAGCGCCAACTCCGTAGCTAGCGGCAGGGGCAAGGGCATGGTAAGGATCTGCTGTGTACACCCTGCCATAACTGAGGAAAGGAAGAGGAGAAATAACATACACAAAAAAGAAAAAAAAAAGAAGAGAAATGTCACTTCAGATGGGTAGAGAAACATCTGTCTGACCACAGGCAATGGAAACAGCAGCATGCCCTTCTACGCACACGTATGCATACATGCAGACAGGCAGCCTCTCTCTGAAGAGATCCTGTAGGCATGCTGCCATGCATCATATGAGATGGGCGAGAACAGCCTGCAAGAAGGAATATGGTGGAAGCCATGAGCTAGACCTGTAGAAAGAGGTCACCACCATTAAAACATCAGCTAGTGCATCCCTTACCTCACATGATGCAATCTGGGAGGAGAGCGACTGCTGGTGCCGGTGCTACTGGCACACTAACAGCTGCTTAAACGAAAAGCAGTGAGGGACTCTCCAGAATGAGAAGGGAGTACATACATAAATTTTAATGGTCTTGCATGTGCTAGGATTAAAACACAGCCTCACTAGTGGCACAGGAGATGAAAAACCTTAAAGCAAGCACTCTGATAATGATAATCCTTTGTACCTATAGAGAGCTGCATGTTAAAGCATTCTACAGTACTGTATAAGCTGAATAACTTCTACTTTATGGAGAGAACTGCACCCAGTGATTAAACAACCTGCCCAAAGGCACAGTGCAAGGAGCTGATAAGGCAAGCCAGGCCTTTTGACTCAGAGGCGATAACCACACTGCTCCCTCTGTACAGAGAATCACAAGGAGAGAGAAGAGGCCAGGATTTGTGCCAGCTCACATACACCAGAGGGGCAGGAGTAGAGACAAACTGTGCATTCAAGTCTTTCACGTTGGGTTGTGCATGCATGTGTGCGCGTGCAAGTAAGACAAAGAAACAGGGAAAGATGTACTGTGATGGACCAATGCTCCCTGAATCCCTGAGCACAGCAAGCTAGCTCCCATGGACACCTCCCCCTTACATACCCATCGCTGTAAGCTGCTGCAGCGGCTGCAGCGGCTGTGGCTGCTGTTGCAGTAGCAGGCTGTGCATATCTGTAGGCTGCATATCCACCCTGCAGGAGAGAAGAGAACTGACTTTACAGATACCTGCCCACCCACACAGAGCATAAAAAAATAAAATTAAAAATAAAGTCACACACATCACAAGGAGAGGAAGTGTTTCAAACTGCATCGGCTCCAATGTCATGTCTAGCACAAGCATCACCCATTAACTCATGTATATTCCTTTCCTCAGAAGGACCAGGGAGACTCTTTCATTATCCTGTTTAGCAGAAGGAATAAACTAAAAGCAAGTCTGAGCATGCTTATATCCCTGCAGGAAATTAAATTTGTCATGGAGGAACTGAAAATCAGGAAAGCACTGAAATCTTCTGTACAATGTAGTTTTTATGTCACTTACACTGGGGAAATCAGAGCTGGACACTTTCTATGAAGTGTGTATTTTAGAAAGGGAAATAATCAGAGGAGTTCCTTTTTTCCTCTCTAGCTCTTTTTTAAGCCCCACAGGCTAGAATTCCATTTGGTCCAAATACATAGAACATTCAATTGTTAGAAAAGTCAGAAAGCAAAAAAAAAACAGTCAGAGAAGCCAGTCTCTGGTGGTCTCAGGGCTGACAACAAGCAAACTGACACTGATACCAACCAGACCTTTCTCCCCTCCTTCCATGTAAGAAGGAAACAGGTTTGGCATAACATTTCTGTCCATGCCACAAACCTCTGGTAATGGTCTTCAAAATGCTACCCCCAGTAAGAGGTAATTACTAAAACTGTGCTTACAGCTGAGTCAGCAAAATGCGAATCTTGACCCAGAAGATGACCTCACAAATATCCAGGAATTCGCATAAGGAGCTCTGGGACAGAAAAAGACCTGGTTCAGACAGGCAGCTCTGCACACCCTGTGGCAGTGAAGGATGAAGGCCAGTCACCTTTCAGACCAAGGACAAAGGCTGCATGACAGGCAGCAAAGAAAACTTTGAAGCCCAGGCTAAGCCATTCCTTACTGTATATTTTTGAACACATTTTTGTTATTTTGAGGGGTTGGGGAACAGGCAACACTAAATGAACCATGGCTTTGCTTTGCTAGAAACATAGAGAGCAATAAATAACATGAGAAAAATCCAGATTGCTTCCAACTTTTTTTTCCCCTTCTTTTTCCCAATCAAAATTTCAGAGTTTGAAGGATCAGAAAGTAAACTTATGCTCTTCACCTTCAGGATCAGCTCAGGATATCTCTTCCACTTCTTCCCCACAGATCTTTTGTGTACATGTACCTAAGAGTACAAGATCAGCTCTACTACAAGACCAGAAGTTTGCTCAGCAGATCTCAGTTTGGGGCTAGCTGGCTTTTAATTTAGGAAGAATGATTTGAAACTAATTTTGGTTGCTTTTCTGGGACCTCTGCCTCTTCAGATTCATGAAGGCTAATGTACTATCCAATACAAGCCTGAGGATTCTTTCCTACTTTGGAGGACAGGTACTTGTAGCCTCTTCAGTCTTCTCATTAACAGATGAAAGAGCAACACAAATCTAGAGTGCTAAAACATTACCATATAACCTGCAAGAGGAGGCATCATGTTACCAGTTTGCTCTTTCAATCTCATCTAGTTGTTTCAATCCCTGCATTTTGGACTGATGCTTTGGGGAGGTTCAGCTTGGTGTTGGCATGCTATCACTGCACTGCCATAACTCCCATCTTCAAAACGTGGCAGAGGCGAGAACAACGAGGTGCAGTCTTAACCTAAACCAAACCTTTACTGTCCTAGCCAATTCAAGACAAAACTTAATACCAATCTCACTGTGGTACTTCCCTAAGTCTATAAGCTTCCTGAACTCTTGATGAAGTCTATCACTTGGGCACAGCATACAAGGAACTTTAACTTGGTGCTATACTCTGCAGGGCAGCTGGCTTCAGTGCATGCCCAGATTCCCATTCTGACCCACACTTGCCAGCCACATTTCAGATCAGAAGCCATTTCAAATGTGCCTGGCACATACTCTGAACATGACAGCGAGATGCAGTTTGAAACCAAAAAGGGTTATCATGTAATTCTCTTTTAATTCATGTCTCTCATAAAGGAAAATGAAACCAAACCAAATCAAAAGAAAAAAAAAAAAAAAGAAGAAGAAGAAGAAGAAGCAGCAGAAGAAGAAAGAAGGGTTGGAACCAGGTGAGGGAGGGGGAATGGCGTAACATTTATTAATCAAAATTAAAAACTAAGCATGCTGACATCTGGAGCTAGAACAACCAGCAAAGTCACCACGTTCAGACTCATATTGGCTAGTTCTATCCATCCCAGCATTCTCTTGGGACAGCAGTTTGCCCTAGGCTCTACCACAAGCTCAGTGAAGTACACAGCCTCAAGTACTAGAGCGTGCAGCCACAACAACCTGCTATTACGGAAACAGTCAGTCACCACTGGAGTTAACATTCCAACCTTAACGACTCCCAGAGCCTCCCGCCCTCGTCCCCCAAAATGGCTCCCACCCTTGCCCTGTCCCACACCACAATGTTAATAATTATAACAAGCAATAACCCATCTGTTATATCAGAGAAGGGAACAGAGACTCCACTGAGAGATTTAGAGCGGGATGTTAACATTTCTTCAGTCAACTGCACAACAAACAACAAAAAACAAAAAACACAGGAGAAATAATTCATTGGAGAAATGAAGTTAAGAAATAGCTGACATGTGTATTGCTTTTTAACCATGCACTGATGCAGAACTGAAGCTACTGTTAATTTAAAAAAAAAATAAAGGTAAAAAAAGGAAGTCACAGAATAGAGGTACACACATATGGGCAGACTTGTTCAGCTCAAAGCAGTCTGCAAATTCTACTTGTGTGTACTTCAAACAAAACTAAAAATGGGGATTATAATGGCCATGGTACATTCCTGTCATAGGAGCAATGAGCGTGGACAGCTGGAGGGGATTTCTGACACACGGGTGTATTTAGCATGACCAGCAGGTCCAAATACACCAAAACAGGGCAAAGGAACTAGGAAGAAAGCTGTAGTTATTACTTGTTGTTTTATAAATGCTTCCAACCAAGTTCTGAGACCAGTACAAAGCAAAGGAGATGCTGTGCAGGTTGCCTTATCCAGCTGACGCTCCTGTTTTCCATAAGCGAGGACTCCACTATTAGTCCACTGATGCATCTAAAGCCCTGCCACAGTTTGTCCGATGCACCAGTTATCTTCTATGGCTATTCCTGTTCACACACACTGGTATGCAGAGCTCATCCACAACCTCAGCTACTCAGTCCTACCACGCCCAGTGATTTCTGATGCCATTCACTTTGGGTATTCTAGTAAATATAAACAAGAATGGAGTAGAGCATCTTCAACAAACATGAGTAATCACATTTCCCAGTAAAATAAATAATACTTAAAAACCCAAAACTAACCAACCAAACAAAAAAAACACCCAACCCCTTGCTGCACCATGCTCCTCCAGTGCCACAGCCAAGCTGCAATAGAAGACACCACTGAGTGGCATAGTCTCTGAAACACAGGACAGCCACGCAAGCTCCCACTCCATCTATTTAAGCAAAGTGATTCCACAGGGAGAGGTTTACCCATCTAGGTAACCATCTAGGTTCATTTTAAAATCTTTAGTCTCATCTCAGAAGAAATGAGCATGGTCAAGCTTCTTGTGAAGCTGTTAAGTGAGAGATGTTTCTACCAAAAGGGTAAATACTGCCTCAACAAGGATGTAGAACAAATAAGGGAAAGGCTTATGTACTTTTTCTGGGTAGTAAAATAACCACCAGAAGGGCTGCTTAATTGAGATTGGTCCTTTACAGTACAGCCTTTTGTACTGTCTGGGAAGCACATGAGAGAGAGGAACACAACCCTAGATGTTGTTTATCTTAATTCAACTTCTCTTTCTCTGAATATCCTGATAGTGTTGCTGGGGCTGTGCTAAGCCCCATTCCCTTTCTGAAGGTGCAGCTTTTGAGCCTATTGCTCTCAACTGTCCAACAACCATACTGGCTTAGGTATTCTGAAAAGCCCAAACTTAAAATGACTCAATCTGTGGCGTTATCATTCTTAGCTCAACCATAAAGCAAGAAAATATTGATTTTTTTTTTTCTTTTTTTTTTTTTAATTCCTTAATACTGGATGCCAGCTTTTACAATATTGTCATGAATTCTCTGAAATAACACAGACATGGTAAAACAACATACACATGAAGCTGCAATCCCAGCTAAAGCAGCATTCCAACTACTGAGCATATTAATGTAGATAAATGAGCATTTTAAGACTATACAGTACAGCTCAAAATATGTCCATCTTCTCTTCCACTCTTCAGGTCCATATTAGTTGATCAATCAAAGGAGAACAGAAATCCAAAACTAGAGCTTGCTTTGTCATGGTATCCTACATTGCAAGCCTCACTTTTCTTTTTCCCTTGCTGCCATCGACAGGTGTACAAAGTATGTTGCTGACTCTCTTTACTCCAAAGAGTCTTTATGCCACAAGACACAAGCATTCCATACCCCTGGAGAAATATGTAGCTCATAGTATCAGTCAGCTACATTTGACAACTTGGCAAGTTTAGGGAGCAAGCCCTGTTTTGGAATCTTCTGTAGTATCTCAAGGCTCTTTTCCCACCCCCAAAACTGCCTTAGAACAGAAGTTAAAGAAGCAGAAAGGGCTTGAACAGCTTCCAGTATTTCTGTATTAGAAGGGTGGCATACGTGCACCAGGAATGAGCATGAATGAATTAAAAGAGGTGACAGGACAACTGTGTCCATTGTAGCAGGTGCTTCTACATGGTAATGGGGCAAGCATGACCTTGTTAACCCTTCCATTGAATTTACATTATTTTTTTTTACTGAGATGCCACTCGGTGTGAAATCTGGACACACGCCGTCCTGCTGCAGCAGGGGCTTGGACCACACGTGAGTCTGCACTGCCCTAAAAAAGCCTCTGTTCCCATCTCTAACGTGGTGCTGGAATGGTTAGTATAATTCAGTTTTTTCCACTGCAATCCACAATCTGATTGGTTGGCAGGTCACACTGGCACTCCTACCTGAGGTATTTTAGCGCTAATGATTGGTTCCTGTAAGACTATTCTATAACAGAACACAGGAAGAGCAGTTCAAAAAAACACAGCTGTGGAAAGAAACAATCATACAAACAGCCCACGGGGGGCTCACCAGCCTTTTCTTTCCAGTGGATGCAAGCACGCTTTTCACAGGCAGCAGCGGTCTTCGCACTGGTGGGTTTATTTGGGTTCCCCCCCGCCACCCAGATTGACCCCCTTGTAGAAGAAAGATAACCTTTCTTGCGATCCAAAAATTAAGCCCTCTGCATCCTGGGGCAGGTTGTTTTATGAATTCGGGTGTCTTGTCAGAGTGAGATGTATCCAACAAGAGATGGAATGCCTTCTTCACAGAAGAAATGGCTAGCAGGATGGTTGCCCCAGAAAAGAAAAAAGGAGTGAGGAAGAGGAGGAGAAGAATGAGAAGTCGGTGCAGAACGTATGCAGAAAAGGAGCCCAAACTTGGGACGCTTTCCCTTCATCTTGCCTACCGCAAACCACTTCCTGCCACAGCTCAACTCCTTTTCACCCTTCTTTGTCACAATGCTACAGACTCAGAAGACCCAAGGGAATGTCAATTAAACTTTCCCCTCCAGTCCTAATTAAAGTGTCCTCTGCCATCCTTTCTACAATCTGAACAAGCCTTTTACAGCAACCAAAGGGATGGAAGTGCTGCAGCGAAAGGCGTAACAGGGGCACAGGGACACTGGAATTGTTCCACCTGTGTGAAGCAAATTGTTTAGAAGCATAACTCCATCTTTGGATTATGATAACATTTTCCTGAGCTCTTTCAGCTGGCTCTAGGCAGCAATAACATAGGAAAAAAACACCTCCATCCACCTTGAACATTCCCCTCTTCTATCATCCTGCTTTCTGACAGTGAGACCAGAGCCATCAACAGCAACGTCATCAGAAATCCACCTAATGGTTCTAACCTGGAGGCTTGTTTTAAGCATTACACGATGCTACTGCGTTACAGCACCAAATGGTTACAAACATTCCTCATTATTGAAGTCTCTCGTCCCTAAAACATATTAAATATGCCTCTCTCCAACTGCAATGGAAACTTTCTCAAAAGAAATATGGAGTAACCCTGCCTAGTCTTCAATTTCAATGTGACAGCCTCTTATTACAGCATACTGTGAGGGAGGAGGCTCTACGAACTGCTCGTTTGCTGGCTCACTTCTGGTAGCGAAGTCAGTGGTCTGTAAAGCAACATTTAAGGAGCGAGGTGGGAAAACCCAGAACCCTCTGCAGACCTTGACAGTTTTATAAAGGAACACCTGACTAGGCAGATCAGTTTTTAAAGGACTATGCACACATCAGTATCCTTAAGGATGAAGACATGCGTCCAGTGCAGAGAGTGCACCTTCCACCTGCTGTAACTGCGTTGGGAAAAGCACCTCAGCAAGACATAACCCTTCACATAAAGCAACAGAATCCAATAGCTAATTCCATCCATCTTAAGTCTAACCCCAGGGTCCTATTTATAAATGTCTGGAGTGGCATCTTCAAAGGAGCAGGGAGGTGAAATCCCTGATGACACCTCTGCCACTACACGATACAAATCTTCCCCAGTTCCAAAGAGCTGTGACCCACAACACCATGACAGGGACCTCCGCTAGAGCTAGGCAGACCACAAGCTGTGACAGCAGTAGTGGATCTGAATGCTTTGGCTCTGAAAGGCATATTCTTAAGATATTTGCTCTGCAGCAGCTTTCTGTCAGAGAGGAAACCACTTTTCTCACTGGCCAGTCCACCTCTCCGTCCATGAGCTACCTGTGTGTACACAGATGTGCTGGAGATGTGCAATACAGACTGGCTGGGTAGGACCAAGGACAGGGCAGTCTGCTGTGGCATCAGAGCTAACTCTGAGACAGGAGGAGGCTGCTCTTTAACTGAACATCTCCACATATTTGTACTTTGCAATTCCCCACAGAGGCAAGAGAATCTAGCCTATTTAGGTACCATTTCTACCAGCAAAATGAGATGTCAGTTTTCACTCTCACATCTCAGGCTCGATTTTTAATCAGTCCCAGTGTCTTCCCCAAAGGGATAATCTCCACATCCCAGTGGCACATGAACATTTTCAAACATACAGCTCGTTCAGTGTAGTGTGGGCTGCACAAATCAAACCTGAAAGGGCCCCAAGAGAGAGAAAGGGGAGGGCAGAGGGGGAGAAGGAAAAGGAAGGTCTGAGGCTAAACCAGTCCTGTTATTTTTATATCCGAATTATGTAAACTGGAGAAGTGTTGAGAGAAATTTCAATGCACTAATCATCTCTCAGGTTGATTAGTAGCAGTGTGCATGTGAGGGACAGGACACCCAGTTATCTGACCCTGACAATGATCAGGAAACCCGAAGGCTTAGGTCTTGCACCCAGGGGCAAGCGCAGTGACAGAGAAGCATGCTTGCATTCCTAAATATATAAATATATATATATATCCACAAGGAAGAAGAAAATTAAAGTAAATGATATTTAAAAAAACAAAACCAAAACAACAAACCAAACCAAACAAAAACAAAAGAAAAGGGAAAAAAAAAAAAAAAAAGAGAAAAAGAAATAAAAAAAAAAAAGGCTGGCTTGTCAGGGGTTGGGGACGAGAAGGCTCCGGTGTTGTGTACTTACATATAGGTCAGCACCGTAAAATCCGTCCTGGTAAACCACACTGCAGAAAATCCACACAAAAACAAAAAAACAAAAAACAAAAAACAAAAGAACAGAAAACACATTCCGGTTATTGAGGACGGCAGCATGCACATGCGTTTTACACAGGCAGGTGATGTATGAATCCACAACCTGGGCTTTTGGCAGGAGCAAATCAGCAAGAGAATGTGTGCGCACGCACGCTAGACGGCTCCAAGTCATCTTCCATGGCATGCAAAGGGGAAGGGGCGGGCAGAGGGGGAGACAGTATGCGAAGGAGAGAGGGAGGGGAACCACCATCTTGTACAATAAAGATAGATTCTAGAAGATCTCATGTCCTGAAGAAGAGAAACAAGGATTTAGAAACCTCCACTCTGGTTATTCTCCTGGAATGGTTTTAGTTACCCCCTAAACACATGGAAACATTGGCTTCATGAAGTGGGCTTGTGAAACCAAGGAGCCCCTCGGAAGGCATCCCATAGGGGCTGGAGTCACCTAGGTTGGAAGCATGTTTCAGAGAGTTTGTATGATTACATATTTTGAGCTCCACAGGGCTGCATGACTTTGTTTCTGACATCCATACATCACCTGCTTTTGCCCTGCACATTAGACATGCGATAAGATTTGGCTGATCACACAAGCATGCAAAGTATTATTATTCAGCATCTTAAAGAACTGATGCAACACCTCAGAAAAACAAGTCAATCAATTCTGCTCAAAGTAAACACAGAGAAATGTAATTAAAAAGAAAAAACCAAAAATACCCACAATGCATTGCTTTCACAAGCAGAGATAATGAGCTAAAAAGGTTAGGTGACTGGTCCAAGGTCTGAGAATTGAAAGGTGCAGTGGGAGTCCCTGGTAGTAATGACCTATTCCATAGCAGAGAGGAGCAACTGGAAAGGTTTCCATGGGATGGTACTTTTTCTGCTTTAAACCATAGTTTTCTTTCTCTCCGAACTTCAAGCAGGAAAACTGTTAAACCAGAACCTGGGGTTCCCAAAGAGCTACTCTAATATGAGCATTCACTGGCCTAAGGTTATGCAGCTCACTTTCGGGGACAAGGGTCAGGGAAGGATGAGGAAGGAAGACAGGGGATGCCCCCCACCCATCTTGAGTTCAGCATGTGCTTGATACTGAGGAATTTCCTCCTGCTTTTCCTGTTCGATAGCTCTGCACAAACTCAAGGCTCTTAAAACCAGTAGCCCCGCTATCTGCGATGTATATGGATCTGATGTGCATGACTTACCAGCAGCCTTAAGTAAAAAGGTATGGAACACTGGCTTTTCTTTTGATTATAATTTTTTACTCATTGGATGGAATGCGAACTGCTGACAAGAGCCTGCCACCCTCAGACACCCACCTATTGTGAGGCACGCACACACAGAAAAGCCCAGCAATCTCGCCAAAAGTCTGCATGCTATTACTAAAAAATAAAGTCAAAAGAAATCTGTTGCAGTGTTAGCTACCGCTTGAATAATTTAGTCTTGCTGCCTTCCCCAGGAAAAGTACACTCCATTCCCAATGGATAGTTACTATGGCCTTCAAGAGCGCTGGGAGCAGATATGAAGATAGAGACCCTTGTTAGAGGAAAGAGGGAGCCACTTCAGCAGGGAGAAGCAGGCCATAAGATCATGTTTGTTGAAGCTGTATTTTTACAACCACATAACAAAGAATTTGGCTCCTGGGGCAGTGACTTACATTGCTGGGTTCTCTATCTAGGACCAGGAGTTTTAGCAGTGATACTCCACCTGCTCCTGCAGGAAAGGCAAACGCATGACAGAGGAAGCGACTGTTGGTTTATGAACAGGTTAGCAGTTTTATCAGTTATTCTGAACACAATCAGCCGGATGAACATAAGCATTACCTCATTGGATCAGGCCACTATTCCTGTAACTTAGAGTCCTGTCAGTAAGAGATGCTAGCAGAGCTCTCCAGAATAAAATGAAAGGAACACTAGTAACAGGTAAGAGTAAGACTTTCTGGGTCCAAACAACTAAGCACACATGCACCCTCTTATCTCTCCTTCAGTTAGAACTGGACTAGCACCAATAGCCAGGACTAAAATTTAGCAAGGTTTATTTACAAGCTAGAATATCCATATTTGTGATTTTTAATGCTAGTAAAACCTGACAGAATTCCTTAATTTGAGAACCACAGAGACCATTCTGGTCATGTAGAATGACCAGAAATATAAAACAGCCCAGCAGCCCATCAAATCTCAGTGGCATCTATAAAAAGCCCACCAGCTGAGCTAAACCATATCCATGAGAAAAAGAAGTATGCTGACTTTGTAAAGCAGCATCATATCATTTTGGTGTACCAACAGTTCACTGTGTGCAAAATGAAGCAAAAAAAAAAAATCACTCCAAACCCACAAAGGTCCCTATTGCCTTGTATCTAGACTGACCTTCATCTACTTTTGGCTTTGAGTCAGTGAATCCTCTATATATTTACACTCCTGGATTAAATTATTCTTTACTATGGCCAGCCTACTCTTCGTATAGCTACTTAATAACCACAAACAAGTTAATGACTACCCTATAGTTTGAGAAATAAAATTGATTGAGCTTATTTAATTTTGAGATTTTTACAGTGGTCAAGTGTTCTTTTTTTGCAAACAGTTTAACTCTTACACTTTTTGGTTCCAAGTGCAATTTGTCAGCATTTCTGTTTGGAAAGCATGGCTGCTGCAAACCAGAGCAATACTCCAGTACAGGCTATACCCATACTGTGTATCAGAGGTTATAATGTCTCCTTACCTCTACTGAGCACTCTCCAATTGCTAAGGTAAGAGTAGCCCTTCCATACTCAAGGATGTACATTCCACACATGCATTACTAAATCCTAGCCTGTTACAACTATTACAAACAATATGACTTTTTGTGCCTTCCTTGGAGTACCTAGCACTACACACTGTTTGAAATTACTATGACCTGACTGGCCCTCAGGTCTGATCCAGTATGGCAATTCCAGTGAGCTTTTATTGATCTACATTCTCTATTTTTTTAATTCTGCTAAGCTCTCAATGCAGCAATACCATTAAGTTCTGCAATTTAAAATTTAAACATCACTAGGGTCTATGAAAACTAATTCTTTCTACCAGGTTTGACTTAACCTGCAGCTTGGTTTTACTGTCATCTTTCACATTGTTTCGTCTTGATCATTCATGTGTTGCTGACTGATCTCACGGTGTCATCTTTCCATTGGCCAGGAAGAAAGCAGCTGCTGCAGGGTAAGGTATCAAGAATGTGCCATATATAGAGCAGTGCCCATACAAAGTGGTGGTTGTCCTCAGAGCTTACTGCACCATGAAACTCAATAGCACATTTTTTATTACTCCACCAGGAATCTTGTAGAGATTCGAGCCATGATGACAATAAACATCAAAACTAGTCAACTATGTTCCAGTACCTGGGACTAGGGACAGTTCTGGGCCATCTGTGAGCCTGCTTTGCTTACTGCTGTCCTGCAAATGCTTACTGGACAGTAAGTTGCCCGTGAAGACATGAAGTCAGCAGGGTCAGGCAAATACAATGTAATGTAAGTAAACAGTCAAGAGACAGTATCTGGAGGGGATAATCATTGGAGCCTGGCTCATAATCCAAACAGAAATAAACCCTTTATGTGGGAGTCAGGCTGGCTCTGTAAAGACAACCCTAGAGTCCTTGCCAGTGACTCATGGGAGCCTCTTGCTAAGAGTGCTCCAGCTGTTACTCCCAGGGGTGACAAGCTCATTCCCCTTCCCTGGTGCAAGTATTTAATATTCTGCTAGACAGAAGCACTTAACTCAGCTTCGCTTCTCTGTTTCACTGTGGAGCACTTCCTAATAAAACTGGACTGGGTCATTTTTAGAGCAACAGACATACGAGTTGGAGGTCAAAGACTATAGTCAGAGGATATAGAAGATGAACTAGGAGCGATGACAAAAAGAAAACCCAAAAGAAACACTGTATTTGGAAGGCATATGTGTTCAGACAAGAGGTTTAAAGTCTTCCAGTGAACTAAATACAAACATTGCCAGATTTGCTGGAAAGCAAAGCCAGACAGACACGTGACTACTGCAGCTTGCTTCCTTGAGCTTTACTTTAAATATCAAACAGGACTCTAAAAGGAAAGGGCCAGAGTCTGCTACAGAAGTTATTGCAAACCCGTCCAGAATGCAGCAGGCCAGCTCCTTGCACTAATGTGTACCACTTCCACCCCTCTTTTTAATAAGAGATGTACCATTTATTTTCTTCCCTTTTAGGGTTAGTCTAAAAGAAAAAAAGTATCAGTCCACTTCTCTGTGTTGGGAAGATTTCATTCCTATTCCTATTCTTTCTGAAAACGTTGCCTGAAAATTCGGCAAACAAAATTCCAGAGACAGGCAGTACAGATAAAGCATCCTCAAGATCAGAAACACAAAAAGACAGTTTGGAAGAGATTTGCTGATTTATCTGTCATTCCATCACACTTAAGGGAAACAAAACTTCAAAACAAAACTCACATACAAACCTACTTCCCTATACTTTCATACAGCAGAATATTCTTTCTTAACAGCATCTATTCCACTGTATTACTCATGAAAAGTCAGAGGGCAAAGAATGCTAAGGCCATGCATTCACCAGTGCAGTTAGAAGAATGCTGCACTTTCATTCTCCCTATTATCCCAAACACTCCCAGATTTAAATTAATGGACTTGGTTAATCTTTGTTTTAAACCTTTTTAAACCGTCTCCAACAAAGAAAGCAAATCCATTGTGGGTAACTGGCTCTTTTGTGTCCTACTGTCAGATGGTGAGGCATGAAGGTAATGGATAATACTCCTTATTCCTGGGTATGAAAATGCAAATAAAGTGCAAAGAGCAGAACCTTTTCAGAAATTTTAGACTTGCTCTCTGTGTCCTTCTCAGCAGCACTATAACATATCAGGTCAATGGATGATGAATACTACTTAGACAAATTGATAAATTATGAGAAGGAATCCATCAGCACTTTATGCTGTTCTAAGTACTGAAAGTTGTTTCAGTCCAGAACTTAACATAAAAAAAAATTTAGATTTGCCCCCACTAGATGCCACCGTGTGCAGAATGCTCTGGCACTAGCAATACCTGACTCTCACCATCTAGACAATTTTAGTTATTTTCAGTTAACTGATTAGCTATTTGACACGGTTGTGCAGAGCACTCTGCTCTCATGACCAGTGCTTACCCTGGGTAGGCAGGGATGGCTGTGGGAGGTACTGCCCGGACTGCCCCATACACTGTCCTTCCTCGGCCCCTCAGATGGGCTCCCCGAAATGCGGCTGCTGTGGTGGCTGCAGTTGGATAGGGGAAGCCTGGAACT
Source organism: Tricholaema leucomelas (assembly GCA_013400475.1). Taxonomy (NCBI): domain Eukaryota; kingdom Metazoa; phylum Chordata; class Aves; order Piciformes; family Lybiidae; genus Tricholaema lacrymosa; species Tricholaema leucomelas. Next base: position 284,439 of record WAAF01011419.1, read on the forward strand.
GTAAAGACAGACAAGGCGGAGGGTGAAAAGGATCCAAGCTCCTGCTCAGAGAACAACCACCTGCTACAAACAAAGTGGCACAATAGCTCCACAGCGGTGGGACATTTTGCATCAGTCCTGCAGAGGGGCATGCTTATAACCCAGCAAGCACCCAGTACATACTTCCTGCTACACCATGGCCTTTGGGGGAAGAGGGGTTGCAGAGAGGTTTGGCATGCAAGAGGTTAATGCTTTGGCATGCCTCACCCACCACAACAGGGTACAAATCCCCCCACCTTTTGACACCGCCATGCAGTCTGGTTAGAGTCTGAGAAGCGCAGAGAATTGCTATCAATGTAGCAGGCGGCTCTTCCAAAACTGCAGAGGCTCTTTAAAATAATTTGTCAAGAGGCCCTTAAAGTCCATCAACTTACATCAGTCTCTTCCCTCCTTTCCCCTCCCACTCTTTGCCACCCAATCCTCTGTATGTTCATTTTAAAGCCTGAAAGACAAGATATCCCATATAACAGCAGCAGCAATTTCCCATAAAGCGCCAGTTTACTGTGAGCCCACCTACATTAACAAGTGTGACCAACGACTGGCTCCATGTATAGTGGGGCCTGCATTACTGTGCTTTACACTGGAGTAAACTGGCTCACCATGAAAGGATGTAAAACCTCAGAGGCATCTGCAAACATGTAAGAAACAGATACCAAGAGGGAAAGAGCTCCGGGGTGCAAACCCAACCCAACCTGTGTCCAGGAGCATGCCACTAGGGGCCCTGCGAACTCGCAGTTTAGCAGCTTGTATAATATGTACTTCAGGGATTTGCCTGTTTGGTTTCTTTGATTTCAAAAGAAGGAGGGGGGCAAGGGAATGCTTTATTCCTCACATACACTCTCCCCCTTGTTCTGCAGCTTCCTCATCGCTCAGAAAGACCCATCCACCAGCACAGAAACACACTGCAGATGAAAAAGTTACAGCAACTGCACAGTGTACTTTGGATCACTCCCAGCGAGACCTATCCTTTCAAGTATATATTGTACAGACTGGAGAGAAGAAGGGCAACAGGTCATCGCTAACTCAAACACGGTAATAATAAAGAGGCCAGCAGAGGACTACTTACTGATTAAAGGAATGTAAGTGTTAATACCCCCCCTTCCTGACAGGGGCACTGCGGCGTCATTGCCCAGCGAGACATCTGCTTGAAAGCTGGACGCTGAGTGGAGTCAAAAAACAACAAAAAACAAACAAACAAAAAATGCAGAAAAGGTTATAAAGAAACAACAGAATGAGAACATCAAACACCACTGCAGTTAAATGGCAGAAGTGGAAGTGTCTACTTAAGCTCTACCTGCATATAACTCAGGGCCGTACACCGCTCCAACCACAGGACTCAACTTCCAACCTGAAACAACAAAGACTGCAGTGAATGCCAAAATCTACACCAAGAGAAGGAGCGGGCAGCGTGGGTAAGGGGAACAGTCTCTTGCATGCGTCCCAGCTTCACATGCACAGCTCCTTCCAGTTTCTGCTTTGCCTCAGTCCCCTTTGGTGTAGATGGAGGCCAACTGCCTTTTTCTAATGTCAAGTTCTAGGTACAGGCTGCTGTACCAGAGGGAACAGCAAATCATCAGATGATCCGCAGCACGGCAGAGGCTGAGGGAATGCCAACTACCTTATAAGCACCTTGCGACCCTGTGTTCCCTGCGTGACCCTTGCTGTCAGCAACTCCAGCTGCTCCCTGCTTTCATTGGGAAAGCTGCGGATCAAAAACCTCTCTAAAGACACCGGCCCAAACTGCCACTCTGGGCAATTTATAGCCTTATATTCTCAAAGCACCCTTCTGTCTTATTCACTGGAGATCTGCTAAAAAGCGACACTGAATTACCTCACTAACTGAATTACACAGAGATGGTGCAGAAAAGCAATCCAGCCTATTCATCTCAGTTTCTCCTTTCTGTTACTTTAGTATTTCCTGTCCTCTTTACACTGCTTTTCAGGTGGGAGCCTTCCCAGCTAACTGATTTTTGTATTAACCTGAAAACTGGCAGAACTGCAAATCATCAACATAAAGCCCACAGGAGAACAGCCCTTAAAGAAGTCATGACTCAGATATGAGAGGAGGAACTCATTTGCAGCCAAATCTAGAAATCTATGTCGTTCCACCCCCATCTTTCTATCGGAGGAGAGATGGGGTATAAAGCTAACAACATGATGTGAGCTGGCTTCCACAAAGCATCCTTTCAGGAAACATCTCAGCTGTTCAGCTTACAATAATAGAGGTATTTTTATTTAAAGAAAAAAATCCATACCCTTCCCCTGTCTTGCAGTCTTGATGCACTTACTGCACTTCAACACCTTTAACCAGACCCAAAACAACTTTGTGAACTGCAGCCCATCAACCCCCACTCTTTCATCTGCTGGAAGAGTATCTATCAGCAATGCATGCTCCCTCTGCAAAACTGGGCACAGTGCTGCTCTGCTGCCCATCCTGATGGCAAAATACTCAACTGGTAGCAATGAGAGAACTAAGATCAACCCTCAAACTTATTAAGTCATTCATGGGTATGCCTTCAGATTGGCCTAATACTAAATATCTTTGCATAGCTGTAAAACAGCCTTTAAATTGCTGCCTGTGAAAGAAAAATATTCCTGCCTGTTATCAGAGTTTCACCAGTAAGCTAAATTTTGACCAGTCATAGGCAATTTCTGTCCTTGTTTCAGGACAATACAACATGGCTACGTTGCCTTTTGCTACAAAATCTCCTGGTTCCTTTCAGACACAAACTCAGAATCCTAGCCGTTCTGTGTGGCCCTATTTCCCCTGCTCAGTAACCAGTTTAAGATTTGTCTGCCATGAGCCACAAATAAAATTTGCATCTTCTAGACTTAAAAGTTTTAGGTTGTATTCAAAGTGGATTCTCACACTAGCAACTACCTACATGTAGTTTCCTGCCTTTCTGTAGCTGTTTAGGAACATTTTCAGACCAGTAAGAATTTTTTTTGCCTGCTTCAAGACAAAGACTGGGATCCAAAATCTCAGTATTTAGCTCTGTGGAGGGAAGAATGACTTCTTATGCTATATATGCCTATATATGCAATATATATGCTATATTGCTATATATGCAATAAAGTTACTGCACAGATAGAACCATCAAGATATTGTGATGAAATGTAATTCTTCATTACCCAAACAGCTTGGTCTTTCCCTGTTCAGGCTGAGAAATGACTGAACACAGGCACAGTCTGTAACAAAGAGTGAGCAAACAAGCAGCACAGTGCCTCTGTTTTCCTGGTTGCTTGGGGACAGATGCACTTTTACAGTTAGAACCTAAACTGAAGAACATCCAATTATCTATGTGATGGCAATGAGACTCAGGAGTGCTGCACATTCCATTGTACAGCATCAACTTGTACTAGCGGCAGGTAATCCATCAGTGCTCTTTACCCAGCTTGGCCATACTGTACATGTCACTACTCCTCTCCATCCCTGCTCCATAAATCCCTAAGGGTTATACTGAAGAATAACGCTACAAATTAGTGTTTATGGGGGTTTGCTGTTTCTTTTGGGGCCTTTTTTGGTCCTGAGGAGGTGTGATGCCTTTTCCCTTCTGTCTTCCAACTTTTCTGGTCATCATTAGTACAAACAGTCTCTCTTACCATTTGCGTAAGGTGTGACCATCTTCTTATTGGTCATCACTCGTGCAGTGGCGTTGTTAACCTAGAAGTAAGAAAGGGAAGGGGGAGGAGAGGGAAGGAAGCATAGGACGTTAGGGAAAACGGTGGAAAAGTCTCCAGTAACACACACACACACACATTATACTTCTCTCAGCAAAAAAAAATTAAACTGATTTTATAAAAATGCAATCTTTAAATTACTTTTAACAGTTGCCATTTAATTATAAAAGTTAAATATGGCATTTTAAAACTATGCATTAAACAAAAGGCCAGTGAGAGTGAAGTGCAGATTCTCCATCACCACACCACATGCTTATTGTCAGCTCATGGATTGAAAGGGCAAAACTTTGGAGACTTTGTCCAGGTTCTATTCAAGAAGCAGAGGTAACTTCTGCAGCCCAGGACAAGGGAACTGAACTGGGTGACACACAAGCTGACTTGTCTCTCAAGCTCACCACTGGGACTGAGGCCCAGCAGGTCACTGGCAGGCATACTTTTTACACAGAAAAAGGCAGCTTGGAATCCATCAGCTTTAGATTTGGACTTCCAAGGGTTGAGAAGATTTCTGAACATCATCAAGCATCTGGACTGTCTATATTCACAGATTTCCTCCTTGTGATTTTCAGATCTTTTCCCAAATTGTTTCCTTGTCACAAATCTAACAGAACAAAAAGGAGAAACAGACAGCAATAGAACCTAGATATTTTTTGTAGTTTTATAGTGCCCTCCACCCTCCTAACAGAGCTCTGTATAGTTTCAAGCAGTTTGATTGCTCAAGCAAGTGGGGGGTTACCACAGAGATGGTGCTGATAAAGAAAAGATGGACCAGTTTGGAAGCCAAGTTACTGCAGCCCCGTGTCAGACAGCCTCAAAGTTCTTGCAAGGAGGGTGAAGTCTTTGTACATCATCAGTAATTTATCAAAACCTATGTCAAATGGGAATTGAGGTCAGAGTGTAAAAGAAAAGAAAAAAAATATATAAAAGCTGCCTTGGGCACTTGAGATTTATGGATGGTGAGCTTACACAGGGTGGGGAGTCTGGAAGCTACACTTTACTCTCCTTTCAGCCCCAAAACAATAGAAACATTACACATTTAAAAAGAAAGAATGGGAAACAACAATGATGAGACTGAGAGCATGCAGTTAAACACACACAGATAAAAGAAAGAAAAAAAAAAAAAAAACAACACAACCACAATTGATTCAGAGGGTGGGGAAGGGAGGAGGAAGGAGATAGGGTCTCACAGACAATCATTAAGATGAAGCGAGTGCCTGAAATCAGCTGCTACAGCAAAGTGCAACACAAGCACTTAAAGGAAAAATTGCCAGAACCGATCAGAAACCACCAGTCAGCAAGAGACCAACAGCTGCATTTAACCGAATAAAGAAATAAAAAGGGGAAAGGGGGGTAGAGAGAGAAAGAAAAAGAGAGAAAACAAACAGTAACAGCTACAAACAGGTCTCAGAAAGAGCAGCAGAAAGAAGGGGCAGAAAAGAGAGAAGAGGAAATGGGTGCATTAATAAAAACCAGCCAAACTGGAGTTCAGTAACTCTGAGTAAGATGTGCAAGGGGAAATCACCATGAAGTCAGTAATCAAACAGCTCAGACTGCTACAAAACGATAATGTACATCCAAAGTCCAGGCGGCATTACTCAACAGCATTGAAAATAAAAGGGGGGAGAAGAGGGAAGGAGGTGGGTGGGGACAACAAGTCAAATCACATTTCGTAGTGTTAATGTGAGATGGCAGATGGATTTTTTTTTTTCTTTCTTAATTTATTTTTTAAATAATTTTAAGAAAAATAAAATATATTTTT
>WAAF01011419.1:289945-318873 GCA_013400475.1 Tricholaema leucomelas
AAAAAAAAAGAAGGAAAAAAAAAAAAGCTTCTTCTCTAGCGCTTTCGTTTCACTTACCGCCAACTCGTACCATCGCCAGCATTGTGTATAGTTACCATGGAAAGAGTGAGTCAAGTGAAGGGCCCTAAACGCTAAACCATCGAAAAGGGAAATAAAAAAACAAAACAACAAAACAAACAAAAACAAACAAAAAAAAAAAGGCAAAATATGCAGACATCTTACTCAAAAACGGTGGCTTTTTTTCTATTAATATTTGTACTTTTTTTTTTTTTTCTCCAAAGAAAGAGGGAAGGAGGGAGGGAAGACGCCAGTTAGCCTTCAGCACAGTGGAACACCAAACTGGTCAATAGCATGCCCGACACATGGCCGTGTTGGCCAGCAACATTAACCCTTTAACCCCCTGTGGTGAGAGCTAGAAACATTAAGGATTAGCTTTCACCAAGCTGACTCTTGACTGCAGGCAGGTCAAGAAACTAGCAGCGTGTATAGCACAGCCCACTCAGTGCTTCTGCCCCATGTCTCCCTTCCCTTCCCACCAAGGGCATCATCTCACACTTGGGTGGAGGAGAACTGGCCTCAGAGGAAAGAGAGGATACTGGCTGGCCCCCTGCTTTCTTTTTTGGACACAGAGTTAGAGGTTGGACAGTACTCTTTCAGTTAGTTTTGTTCAGGCCTGGTAACAGGAAATCGGAGCCTCGTCAACTGAAGCAAAGGAAAAATCAAGACAGCAGAAGGGCAAAAATCTGGAGTGGGTGGGGAAAAAAAAAAAAAAACAAACAACCTTAACAAAAGAAAGAAAGAAAAGATAAAAATACCCAAAACAACGATAAAAATATTCCATAAGGGGTGTAAATTTTTTATACATTTCAGTGCAGGGAGGTGAAGGACACAGACACAAACACACACGCACACACGAGACTGGGATCCAAATGTGAAATAAGTGAGGCAAGACACAAAAAGAAATCAAAAGAATAAATATAAAGAAGAAATTGAATTACTGAAGACATGCACCTCGATTTTACGGCCCTCTACCACGGTGCCGTGTAATTTCTCCCTGGCCCTGTCTGCATCAGCACTATTCTCGAAAGTTACGAACCCGAATCCCTGCATGCAGCGGGAGAAGGGGGGAAAACATGCACATCGTTATATATTGAAATACTGATCTCTAGGTAAATAGAGAAAAAATATCACAGTATGAAATCGACATCAGCACAACTCAGCAATAACCTCCTAGAGTCACATTGTTGGTTCATGCATGTCTCATAAATGAAAGAAATTAAATTTGATAAAATAAAGGAGCTGTAATCATAATAAGAATAATAAGAGTAATTAAAAAAATAAAAGAGAAAACATAAAAGCAATTGAGGCCAGACCAAAAAAGAAGTACAAAGTTACTCGAGACAATTTTTTTTGGTTGGTTTTTTTTCTGTCTGTTTAAAAGTATTAAACCCTGCTCTGACACAGGCAAGCTGGTCAAGCTCAAGCAGGGCTCCTCTCTCCTCTGCTCATCAATGCACATGCTTTGCAAGAGCCCTCGCCCGCCCCAAACACAGCACAGGACATCAACACTGAGCAGCACTTCGTTCTCTTGAGAAACTGCTCTGAGAGCGAGTGGCCATCTGAGTTCACGCCTGGCACCGGGAATTCTGCGCAGCTTTGGGCAAATCAAAGACTGAACCTTGCTTTTCCCACCTGTAAAATGGAGACAATAATAATTACCTACCTTAGAAAGCTGTTGAGAGGAAGGGCAGTTTGTAAAGCATCCCTTGTAAACTCTTCGGGGCACAGCTCATGTCTACTCCTATGCCTGCAATTCCCCTAATATTGCATGGAGCCCTGAAAGTAAGCAGGGCTTCTGGGTGGCACCATCAAATAAACAGTCCTTAAGGCAAAGATTTAGAGTATCATATATTCTAGTTTTAAAATTTTCCTTTTAGAAGTCTTGGACTTGAGTGTCAATCTCCACAATTTAACATCAATTTGTGGGTAAAGGCAGGTTTTATCTCACACTGCTGACTCACTGTTCCAAGATGGCAGCCTCTGCATTGTGGATAGAAACAAATCTCTGCCAACAAAGTATGTATGTCCTCCTTGGAGCAACCACAAAGGCTCAAGGACTATTAAAAATGACCCTTTATCTTGACAAATTGGGGTTTAAGGCATCCATGAAGGCACATGCAACACACCTGTCCTACATGCTCATGCCGCTGCCAACTCGTGCAGTCATGTTGTTACAGGGCCAAGTAAGAGATCATGCTTCCTTCCATGGAGACAAATGTACTGACATTGAAATGGAGCCAATGTGACTAAGGGAATTTGTATTTTAACTAGTAACAAATAGTATCTTACTACAGTCAACTGTGATGAAATATTCTTCATTCCATTACAGAGAGCAGGGTCAAACAAAAACTTTGTTGTATTTTGCTTTTAGCATATCTTAAGAACAGGAGTAACTGGCTCCTGTGGCTTGATCTAATGCAAACACAGATTTAGCATACCAAGAGTAATCTCTGTTGGCTCTGATACCCTAAGGGGCAGAAAGAACAAAGCTTGCATTTGTTGCAGTGGAAATTTCTGATACTTACTAGAGAGGAGCATGGTGATGTGAACAATCTAAAGCTATACCTTGCCAGAAAAAGGGCACGATAGCCTCACAGCTCCTTTCGGGCACCTTGAGGTCGAAAGGGACTGGACCTCCCACCAAAAATAGCATCTTAATTTCTAAGCACTGTTAGCAACCAGACACAAGCAAAACATCATTCTTGAAGTGCTTTTCAAAGGTCTTTACAACAGTAATCTTAGAAGTCCAAGCCTTTTGCACATGCTGGCCTTCATATTCCACAATAAGGTTTCCAGCACAAAACTGCATACATGTGTAAAATGCAGGGGTATGTTCTCTTTTCTTTGCATTGGTGGTGTTTGTGTTGTGTTTTCTCTTTTTCTCCTCCTGAATGGCAATTGTAGAAGAACTTTTAGGCAAGTACTGCAATGTTGAGATCAACAAGAGCATTCATTTGGGCTCCAAACTCAATAATATAAAGCTTCAGGTAATTTCACTTCTCCAGCTATAAATGAAAAACTATGTAAGTAACAAACTGATGGGCTTTTTTCCCAATGGCATAAAAATTTCCTGTTTAAATTAACTAAAATTTGAGCTACAAGAGATAGGGGCTTAAAACAGCCCAACTGCATGTAACTCTTAAATATGTACCAGGCTGAGGAATGCAGAAGGGTATAATAACAAAGCTGATTATGAAGGCATAGGGTATCGTGTCTGCTCCAAAGACCCCCTACAGAGAAAGGCACAATTGAGAAACAGAGCATCACCTTCCCCTCTGTTTCTACATAATGGGGAAAAAAGCATCTTTAAAAAGCTGGAGGAGGAGAGGAGGTAAAGACTGCATCAAGATCCTCTATTTCCCATTTCTCTTTTCGCATTAAAATTTCTGTTTGTTCTAGACAAGCCTGTGGAGACTGAACAAAATTTATGTCTTCAGTGATGATGTCAACTGAAAGCCGAAGCGCAGAGGGAAGGTAATTTTTTAGACATTAATCTGTGCAAGCTGAAATCAAACTAAGACTATTTTAATTCACATTTGTTTGCAATTAGTGGAGTCTGTATGAGATTTTAAAAACCACATTATCATTAAATATCTTTAAACTGAATAGGAATCTTCAAGATTCTAAGTTAACTCAAGGCAGGGCACAATCCACATGCAGACTACGTAAATAATTAACAATGTGAATTAAAAGAGAATTAATCTGATTCTGAACAGCATAACTAATTAACCACAATTTTTTTTTGGTTTGCTGACAGATCAGTCTGTCACTTGTGCAGCTCTCTGTTGAGAACCATTTAATATCAGTGTTGAATTAATGCTTCACATAGTTGACTGTGTCCGAGTCATCATTTGTGCCTCCTGGGTTTTTCTTCTTAGTCATTCAAATTTTTGTTAGGAAAAACAGGTGAACCACACTTGACATTTTTCTAAGTTTAAAAACTAGCAATTACATATACATGTACACACACAGATGTTTTTAATTCCTTCTCACAGATGACCTGTAAAGAATAGGGATTAATTTGTACCTAAATACAAATACAACAAATAATTCTCAGTCTTCCCTCCCAAGGTTGTTTTGCCCTTGAAAAAAACAAAAGGGGAAAAAAAAGAAAGTGGCAGCAGATGTCCAATATTTACTAGCTTAGCTTTGTACAGCAGCTACTGGTTTGCTCCATATCAGTTAAGCATGGAGCTAGAAGGAGGAAGACACAACCGTGGGTAAAAACAAAAAAAAAAGGCTTATTACTGATTTTAAAATTTAGTTTATACAAACAGCTTGGGTTTAATAACGCTGTTATGGTAACAAGGCTGAAATTTCCAACAATTCCTCTCCACCTGCAACTGCCAGGGACTTCTTCCAAGCAAAAAAATAAGTTTAAGCCTCAGTGTACTCAAACTAAACACTAAATAACCCCAACAGACATTTTTTAGGACTGATAAGCAATTTACAGTGCCAGACTAACCCCTTTTTGCCCAAAGGTTTATTCTAAGGGCCTGAAGAGACCGAGTAACTGTCACCCTTTTAGTCTGGCCTCAGACTCTGCAATAAATGACAAGCAACATGATGAGCAGTGAAAATAAAAATAATAAATGTATATATATATATATATATAGTATCTGAATGTTGCCATCTCTGAAGAATGAGAAAGAAAATTTACCATGTAACCGTAAAGGGAGAAATCAAAAGCAGACGGTTCTCCTGGGTGTGGCCAGAACACAGAAATTAAACAAAACAAAAAAAAAAAAACAACAACAAAAGTAAAATAAAATAAAAATAAAAAAAAACAAAACCAAAGGAAACTAAACAGAGCCCCTTGAAATCCATGCATTGTTAACCCTTCATTTGTCATGGAGTTTAACCAGTCACCTCAGCAGCAGCGTCTTTGTCTTGTACCACTGGAGCACGCAGCCAGCAACCGGCCTTGCCATCATCTGCTGCTCTGTTTGTTTTTAACCAAGTTGGGGTTTTGGAAGGAGATCTTTTTTATGTCCCCTTATTTCCACAATAAATTTTTGGAAGCCTGAAAATATGGCCAAGGATACAGCAGTTTGGGCTATCTGTTTCCAAGGCACATGGAGAGAGTAGGAGGGTTTCAGCTATAATCCACCTGAGATGAGCAGGACTGAATGCACCAAAGAGCACAAAAATTCAGAAACACATTGTTAAAAGTTACAAACAGAAACAGAGGCTTGAGACTGGTGAAGGAATCAGCAGAAACCAAGCTGCCACAACTGCAGCAGCTCCCCTACCTTGAGTGCATTAAGGCACGCAGACATAAAGCATCTATACAACCTTATGAATCAGATGCAAGAATTAATCTGCCTAAAACCCCAAAAGTACATCTTAAAAAAATCTTGAAGGGCTATTTTTAGGTAGGATCATTGCCTCAGTCCAACTTGTTTTGTAGCTCCACTGCCAATCCTTCCTGCAGAACTGAAGAGCGGACAGAGGCTGGGAGTGAACGGTGGGAGCTCAGCCAGCACTGCTCCCCAGTGAGAGCTTGGAGCTTTAGAGCAGCTCCAGCCAACTCAGGTCAGGGGCTTCACAACCTCATGCCATCCCTGGCTGTGTGCTCCTCCTTATTCCTTCAATCAATCATGGATGTTACTATATGGTCTGAGTTCAACTAGCTAAACTGGCAGAAGGCAAACTCATTTCTCTTTCTCCCCCCTGCATCTGTTTTTTTGCTAATTTAGCATCATGGATTCAAGTCCCTACACAGTGAAATGAAGACTACTGGGAAAGTGCTCCCACAGGAGCAGTAAATCAGCTTACACTATCAAGCTATCAAATCCAGCCTTAATTATTCAGGCTTATTTAAACTAGTTCAGTGTATGGACTAATTTAACTGTGCATGGGCCAACTTAACTCATCAGTTTAGTATCACCGAGTTGAAGGTAGAAAACTGTACTACGATAAAAGCTGTGACTCCTTCATGCCATTGGCATTATAAAGGGATTTAGTGACCTCAGAAACGGATCCTGGTCACTGGTACTTAATTTGTTACTAAGCCTCTTTATGTCAACAGGACTATTTGTATTTCTGGCTCAGCTGATTGCATATGAGCAGAAATTATAAAAATAGAATTAACATGAAAACAAGACCTCTGATTTATTTTATGTCACAAGGGGTTTATCTAGTTCACTGAGTGGAAACTAAGTCCAGAACAAGAGTTGCTTAACTCTGAGCACCTAATCCATTCAAATATGAAATAAATGGACAGGCATATATTCAAAAGACTTAAGCCTTTTAGGCAGTTACCAAAACTTAAAATTCATATTCATCTCTTAACCTACAGTTAACTGCCAACATTGAAAACCCCTAAGTGTTCCACATAGCTTTCTGCACAAGTTTTTAGCTAGCACTGGTTTACTTACAGAACACCACTCATTAAGAGATGCAATTTCTTTGTGAAGACAAGATGGAAGCTACTATACAATCATTTTTTAAAATTAAATATTAAGTGTTTCTAGACATTTCAGTCCTATACAAGAATTTGAAGATCTGGATCTCCCAAATGGAAGGCAGTGAGTGACACAAGACTATACCAAAATTACAAGCTTGAAATCTGCACTAGTATGAACTCTTACCACTTAAAAAGCTAATAAGACAGGCTCTCTCTTCAGCCAAGATATTGCTGTGTGCTTCTGCACTCTTGGACTCTGAATGTCATCGAGGGCACATCTTGGAATGCCACATGGTATGCAGCTGATGAGCAAAGAGCTTGGATTCCCTTCTCCTGCAGCGCTACGAATGCCACAGGGTACTCGTTACGCAGGCAGACTGCATTAATTCTGCAAATATGTCCACTTGCTCCGTTCAGCACAACAGTGCCAAAATAGGCATCTAGAGGATGTATCTCCACTAACAAAAGAAGGAGGAATCCTCTCTCTTGACTTCCTCTGGAGGCGTTTTATTCATGGTTCAGCAAAGTGCATGGCAAACTGCAACCATGAGCAAAATGCTATTTAAAGGCACTTAGATCGGTCAGAACTAGAACTATAATGGTAAACAGGATAAATGAAACAGCTAGTTTCCTGGAAACAAACAAAAAGCCCAAACACATCAAAGGAAGACTGATGTCATTCTATTAAATAAGAATAAACCAAAATTAAATTCAAGAGATGTTTCAGTTTTGTATCTTCTTCCTCGTACATGGCAAAGCAGTATCAGTGTGAAGTCCACCAGGGCCCATATAATGCTGCTAAATGGATTGAATCCGGGCAAAAACCTGGTTAAAAACCAAGACTTCACACTGCTGTGAGGGCACAATCAGCAAAACTAATTATTAACTGCTTCCTTTCTGCTGTGATACAGAAAGGCAGCAAATAACAGTTCCTAAGCCAAACACAAGAACCTGAGGTGTGAGGTGGCTGTCATGGATGCTGCTAACTCTTCGGTCACCAAATTCCCTGAATACATAGAGATCCTGAGGATGCACCCAGTCTGACATAGTACCTCCAGGCTGTCAAAGAAAACTGCCTGGTCATCTCAGGTGGATTCAAAAGGAAGAATGCAGCCTGCATGCTTCTTGCAGTCCCCTCCTACAGACCAGCACTGGAGCAATCCCAGCAGAGATCTCCTGCCATAGCTTGGCAGGGACAAAGCGCTGCTCAACCCCATCATACACTGGGTGGGGATGAACCCAGGGCAGTTTGGGATTTATCACTGTACCTTTTACATATTTACAAAACAGATACACAAAACTCTACAACCCTTAGGAACCCAAGGAAGGGAAAGGAGCATTGAGAACACAGCACAAGGCAGGCAGCAGGAGCATCTGCTTTCGGATTCCCAAGAGAAGGAGGAGAAGAAAGAGAGGTTTCATATCATTAGATTAGAATGGAAACCACAGGGCAGGAAAATGCATTCAGATTGTTTTCTTTCCTAAGGTGGAGGAAGAACCCAAGAGTGAGTGAGTGGCCTCCAGAAAGATCCATTTCCTTTGCTTCACCATCAGATCACCCAACTGTTGTTTTTCCGTTATTATGTGAATACCAGGTGCGTCGTGCAGCTACACCCCGCTCAAACACTGGGGCCTCCCATTTTCACGCTAAGCAGGGATAATCTTGCGTTCTTTTAAAAACAGGAATTACTTTGGGTAGAGAAGGATAAAAAATTACCAAAAAAATTACTCTTTGGGTGTTTTCTAATTCTGTTCAGATTCTGCCCCATCCCTCATACAGGCTATGAGTTTTGCCAACTGCTTTTTGCTGCAAGATGACAGAAAAGCAGTGGGAAAGTGCATGGTCAAGGACTGGAAGGACATGTCTTTGGCTCATTTTTTGTTTAACCTGCATTTTTTAAGGGCTCAGGATAAAATTTGTCAAGGAACTCTTCAGCAATAATTTTTGTTTTAACTGAAAACCAGAAGCCTTGTCTTTAATAATTGCATGGGAAGGTACATAGTCATAAATCAAGTCTTCACAAAAAGCCTTCAACATTAAGTATTGCCTAGGAGAAAGGGCAGCTGTGGGTGTTTAATACAGGGCTGTATGGAAGAGAGAGTGAGAAGTTCATGTGTGGCAAGGAAAACATTGCTCTGAAAAGCACAGGCAGTGGGAGATGAAGGATAGGATCACCACTTTGCCAGGCCACTTCTTTTTGTGCTTTCTCTTGAAATTACATCCAAACAAGTAGGGATGTTTGATAAATGCCAGGCTAGTTCCAAAACTACATAGAAATCACTAAAATCAAGACTAATTCACAGATATCTCTGGCTTATAAATATCAAAAGAACAGCAGAGAGCAAAATAAATATTTACAAACTTAGCACAGCTGATTGTTTTGGTAAAGCATATAGATTTTCATCCACAAAGGGAAGTAAAACTCCCTAAGCCATATAGACATTTGTTTGTACAAATCTGTCTTATTAATAACAAACACCAAAAAAAAACCCCTCAAAAACACAACAACAAACAGCCCACCACAAAATCCAAAAAAATGGAATTGCAAATAAGGGACAAGGAAATGACTACAATTCATTTACTTTGTATACAGATCAACTGCTTTCTGGTTTCCAGCTAATACAAAGACTGAAGGATTTCAGAAGGCATCATGGACAAGAAGGTTCCGTGGAAATTTGCAGAGGGCTCTGAACATGAACATGCCCAGGAATATGCTGAAGCAAAGAGGTCACCTTAGGACTGTGAACCTCAAATCCAAGCAAAAGGCATAGACTCGAAATCAAATCTGCTTAGCTGAATTGCAACCTCAAAATCTGGTGTGCATGCACACATGTGCACACACGTGTGTGGGGGAAGGAGGGAAATTCTGTTTTAATTGAAAATGGGAATCTTAGCGTTGATTAAGTCAAGCAGAGTATAGACATGCACTGTGCAAGCTTCCCCCATAGAGCTTTGGCAATGCACCTCACTCCTGACCTGCAAAACTCCCTGCTATTCCAGTGCTGAACCTCCTGGGCAGAGAGAGAATCACATCAATTTGTCATTGCGGTGATACTAGTTACATGATGAGAACCAACTGCCAATTAGGACAAAGATCACTGAATCTCTCTGCAGCTGGCCTATGCAACATCTGACATCTCATCTCCAGAGAAACAAATTACCATTAAACCTCAAGAAAACTCCCCTTTTAATATATCTGTAGGGTGAAAAATAGTTGCGTGGATGTAAATTCGGGAGGGAGCCCCACAAGGCAGGGCAAGTTGAATGAGGATACTTCTATTAAACATGGGATATCTCACATGTGAAAGGTCAGTATTTCAGAAGTATCACACAATTCTACAAAGAGTAAACAAAAATCCTTTCACATATGAGATATGACAGTTTTTCTACAGAATTACTTTAATGCAACAAAAAGGTGGTTGCAGGGTTGGGTGGGTTAGCCTGTGTTCTTACAGTCTCCCATCACACAAAGCTGTTTAACCTTATTCTGCCTTCCCTACAGGGCACCTACCACTGATACAATGGGAACAGGTTGGTATGAAGGGTTAAGTGACTGACTGTTTATTAAAAAGCTGGGGAACCTGATCCCACATTACAGACAAGAATATCTAGGAGCATTTGTACATGCTGCCCAGAAATGACCATGTTCAGAATCTGGAGTCAGAGGGAACAGGAGACAGTCCCTAAAATAGCTTTTCCCTTCCCCCTTCATACTAATTCCTGCTGATCTCTACCGAGTATATTCTCTAGGCAATGAACTGCGTTTTTTTTCACTCTGTAATCAAAACAAGAGAAGTGGGTAGAGAAACAGGACTTACCTTCGAGCCACGCTCATTAAAGATTATCTCTACATCAAGGATTTTTCCAAATTGCTGCAAAGAGACAAAGGGGAAAATATTTGGTTTTGGCAATTCATTGTGCCTACCATTTGGAGGATGACTTAGTACAATAATGGAGTTCAAAATATTTCCATTTCTAGCATACAGACAAAGGCTTGAAATCCCAGTGACATGACCTAGTTCTCTTGGGTTAGGCCATGCAGATTCTCTTGGTTACAGAAGCCAGGTTTTCTCACAAAAGTCTAAAAGAGGAAAACCAATCTCAAGAAGACTTTTAGGAAGTTGAGGCAGCTTTTCCTTCTTCCTTTTTAATCTAAACAACTACTTCCCTCATTCTATTATTTAATTTAAGACACACTTGTGTGATTTCATCTCAGACATCTGTGTTCCTCAAATGTAATTCAGCATTTTATCTTCTTCCTGAAGTGGCTATCACAAAGAGAAACTGAACAGCAATGCTATTCCTCTGGAAGGGTAGTCAATTAAGACTCCAACCTGTCATGCAAGTTTATCACATATGACAGCCTAGAGAACCTGAGGAGGGCAGGGCCCTGCTACTCTGCACTGTTGTGATGATGAGTTCCAAAAGTCTCCCTACTTAGCAGCGAGCAAAAATGAGAAATAAGAGCCACAAGCTAGAAAGGAGATTGGCCACACTCTGTGGAACCATGTATGAATCATATCCTTCACTTTGGAACATATAATGATACTTCTACTAAACTGGCCAGATTGAAAACAGTAACCAATAGGCAGAAGCATCACCACTTCAATAGGTTTGCAATGCTCTGTCCTCTTGAAAAGCCAATTTGTACTTCCAAACTGGAGATCCACTCTCCAGAAAGACAGGGCTAAGATTCACTTCCAACAGCATATTTATGGAGCAGTCCTCATCCCAGGGATGAATATTCTGGTCAGATAAATGCTGCATTTTGTGTATTTCCTGCACCATTACTTCTGAAAGCTTCCATCACTGTGATTTTGATCTCAGTGTCAGAGAAGATTTAACAGTAGCAGGCAAATGAAGAAAGTGTCAACAAGAAACAAAAGGACAGTTTCACAGTTATCAAAGATGATGAACACAGCCTCCAGGCACAAGGATACTCTCCACTTTGTCATGGTTCTCTTAATGCAGTATTTGCCATCTTTCTCTGGTGAACATTTCCTAATGTCCTGGTGGATAACAAGTTAACCACGGCACAGCAATGTGCCCTTGTGGCCAAGAAGGCCAATGGGATCCTGGGGTGTATCAGGAAGAGTGTGTCCAGCACAGCAAGGGAGGTTCTCCTTCCCCTCTACTCTGCCCCGGTGAGACCTCATCTTGAATACTGTGTTCAGTTTCAGGCTCCCCAGATTAAGAGGGACAGGGATCTGCTGGAGAGGGTCCAGCGGAGGGCTAAGAGGATGATTAGGGGACTGGAGGGCATGGCTTATGAGGAGAGGCTGAGGGACCTGGGGCTTTTTGGTGTGGAGAAGAGAAGACTGAGAGGGGATTTGATAAATGTTTATAAGTATCTGAAGGCTGGGCAGGAGAGGGGTGGGGGGGACGACGACCGGCTCTTCTCACTTGATCCCTGGGATACGACGAGGAGCAATGGGTGTAAGTTGGAGCAATGTGTGTAAGTTGCTGCAAAAGAGGTTCCTAGTTGCAGCAAAAGAGGTTCTCCCTAAACACAAGGGGGAACTTCTTTACCGTAAGGGTCACAGAGCACTGGAATAGGCTTCCCAGAGAGGTCATGGAGTCTCCTTCTCTGGAGACTTCCAAGGCCTGTCTGGATGTGTTCCTCTGTGATCTGTGTTAGATAGTATTGTCCTGCGCTGGCAGGGGGGGTGGACTCGATGATCTCCTTGGGTCCCTTCCAACCCCTAATATCCTGTGATCCTGTGATTTCAATTCAAAGTCAAATGTGTATAATGCTCATTTTGTAAGTACAATGCTTGAAAAACTTGTGTCCAGCTTTGCAAACATGGAACATTCACAACAATGAGCCGTGATGACTGCAAAGAAGCTCTGATTATGAAAAGCAACAAAGTGCTGCTAAGTCCCTTGAACAAGTATTCCACAACTGTCTTTAAGCAAATAAAATGCTTCCAACACTTTTAGCTCTCATTTGTCTACTTCCATTCTCCATTCTTAAAAAGGAGATAGATGTATTCTTTTACAAATATTGGCTCACAGATGTTGTTTTTACTGTTCTATTGTTAAAAAGACAATACTTGATCTTCTATTCATCCCAAGTACAACTGAAGTCACAACAGTCTGCGTTATGCAAAGTTTGAATAATGCTAACATAAACATGCATCTTCCTTGAAACCTCAACATCTCAACATCTTAAGCTTGATCCATGCTAGATCTTCTTTTGTCCACTGTTGTGCCAATCACAGCTATAACACATTCTCAATTTCTATCCCACGCTTGGTGTGGGCTTGCCTATAGAAGAGATTAGCTGTTGATTGCTTTTTGTTGTCTTTGTTGCATATGGCTTGGGCACTGCCACGAAAGGAACCAGACACAATTGCTTTCTTGGCAGACTATTTCACTGTCGTTACCTTACAGGGGCTGGACCAATTTGAGAGCTCACAGCTGCTGAAGGGCTGTCCCTGCTCCCTTGTCCTTCCTTGTCTGGTCTCGCTAGCTCCCTAAGGCCAGCTTCAGTTTTCATTTTCACTTGCAGATAATTTGATAAAGCTTACTGATCCTCAAAAAAAAAATAGCCCAACAAAAAGAATAAACACTACAGTTTTGATCATTTTCTGATCTGAAGTGGCTCAAAGGATCAGGTGAACATTAGGGCTCTGAGAAGCAAAGGGGAGTGGAAAGCAGCACAAGCAGAACAGGATCTGTAGCTGCCAGATCAGCTCATCTGCCTGGCCTTGCACATACGCTGAAACAGTCAGGCTCTTGATAAATGCAAATGCCAGAATCGTTTTCAGAATCTTCAAGGCCATCAAAAATCACCATTTTCTACCTCATTAGAATCATCTTGAGAGAGAACAAACTGTGCAGCTTCTGGTGCACAATTATGCTGTGCCATCTTCCCCTTTCTCCACATCCAGCTGGGCCTGGCTCCTAGGGTATCAGTGCCAGTGCTGCCTGCCAGCCCCGTTCAGCTGAGCTCACCTCGCAGGGTTTCCACACCAACAGGGAATCCTGTCTTGTGTGTTTAATTTCTTGCAGCTGATGAAAAGCTGGTGGTAATGCTGAATGCAAGCGGTCTGACCCAGCTCCATGAGAGATAGCAAGGCTACCTCCCTGCTCTATAGAAGATGGAGGTATGTCATTTCCTAGATGACAGAACAAAGATCACCAAATGCTGTTGTGCTTGCTGCAACTCTACTGACAACTACTCTAATGGGCTTCATCTATCCAAGCAAACTGCCCCAAATCTCTTTTCTACCTAGGAGCTGCAGGTGTCTGAAGAAGCAGGAGAGGATCTGCTTGGGAAAGAATGAACAGAGACTACAGGGATGTCTGCTGAACTGAGGTTTACTGAGGAGGGTTTTCTTGCTCTGTGAAACTCCTTAGAAGAAAACAGCATGGCTGTGAGGCAGGAGGATGTGTGCTGGGCTCTTCAAGACCCTGCCGTGGCTGCTGCCACAGAAGCTCTGACAGTTCGTAACACCATGGCTCTTGTCCACGCTGCTGCAATGGTTACAGCAGGTCCAGCACTGGAGATGCCTTTTTTTTGGTAGTGTGCCAGGCATTTCCTAAAGAATGAAAGCAGGGGAAAAAAAGAACTAGTTCATTTTAACAGTTTATATCTCCTTCAAAGCTGAATCTAATTTAGTGGAACATAAAAAGGCACTTTGTTCTCTGATGGTGCTTCCCCTACCAAATGTCAACAGTCTACTGCAAACAATTGGAGTTTTAAGAGCTCCTTTGCAAAAGGTCACAACTTTTGTATGGAAAATGCTAGGCTGTCTAAATACAAGGGTCAACACCAAACAGTCCATAGTAATTTTTTTTTAAATCATGAATACAGGCATGTTTGTAGTTTCCATCAGACAGAAGGTCTGGCCAAATAAAACAAGACCCATGCTTAGGTCATCCATGAAGACTAGACCTCTAATCTCTAACCTTGAAGACACGAAGACTTCCCACAGATTTGTTTCATGCACTTAATGATTATCATGAACTCCTACTTACAACCCTGTACAGCAGCAGGGAGAAAAAAGTCTTGAGCAGAGTTCACAGCCTCTGAATGCAGCACTGCAGGACTACACATCTCAAATCCTGCTTATCGTGCCTTAAAAACTTTATTATGTGACCAAGAAGCCAACCTCTTACACCTCAGGTCATACAAAAAGCCTTCTCTGTGAATTGCTCATGGACGTGCCACATAATGGCTAGACACACACACATGTCCAGTCATGCGATGGCACAGGAGCTATAGCATCTTGCTCTTAGCCTTCTGTTCCCTGGAGTGATGTTGTAGCAGCTTTTAGATATTTTTGTGTAATGTAGGTAAATGAGAATCATCTCCTCCACAACGGTAAAAGGGGTTGTTGGAAACATCAGTTGTAAGAGGCATAAAGGTATTAGCAAACATCAGCTATGACCAGAACTCAATTTTCTTGCCTGTACACATTGTACCTTATCACAGATGCAAGGGCACTGTGGAAGGAAGGGCATACATGCTGTGTGTTCCTTTCCACCCAATGACATGAAGGCAGCAGATTTTTCCAACAGAGGCCATAACTTTATTATATGTAATAAACTTGAGAGATCTGGCACCAGAGAGCTTTTGTCTTCCAAGGTACTGACAGTTTGGTAGAGCCCCTCCTGTATGCTCTATTCCAGCTGGCCAAGTCTCCTCTCTCTGTCTCAAGCTTTCAAAATCAGCTCCAAAATTTGCCAGACAAATAATTTAACCCTACAGAAGCAAACAAAGAATACCAGACAAATTCTCTCAGAATGATGGAACAAAGGGTGACATAAGCCACCATGCAACAAACTTGCATCCCCACAAGAGAACCCTCTCTACCCGAATGACTTTGCATCAGCCCTACAAAATTCACTTAGAGAGAACTGCAGTGAACTAGTTAAAACTCAAAAATACCACTCTCAAAGATAGTTGAAATCAAAATAGCCAAGAAACCAGCCTTGTATGAAAGAAACCATTTCATATCCTTAAGTTTGAAATGCACAAGAGTATTTCATATGCAGGGTAGGCCCACACTGCAGACTCCCTACTCTAGTTTCCAGCTCCAGAGGACATATTTTCAGCTGAGAACAGTTGGCTTCACCTCAGTGCTTAGTTATGGTAGCATGGGGTCTGCCAGAGCTACACTACCATTAGTATAGGAATTTCCTCACCTAAACTCATCTCACATCTCTTCCAAACAGTGGGGTCAACCTTGCTAGAGCAAATCCTTTTCAGCCCAGTGATACCAGTATGTTTTGCTGTCAGAAAGAGAGAAGCACAAAGGATTTATAAACCAAAGCACAACCACAATTTACCAACTGAAGGGGCAGTAAAAAGCACCAACAAGCCCTTATTAGGGTTGATCTGCTGCCCAACAAAACACATGCTTTCTAAGAAAGCAAGCTTTAAAAGGAAGCCACACAAAGAGTACAGATTCCTAACGGGATTTACAGATTGCATTTGCCATGCCAGCAAAGTGACAACAAACAGAGTCTCTCAGTAATTTGTTATCCTCTGACTCACAAATAAAAGATTTTCACATAGAACAGTGACATGAGGTGAACAGTATCACAGCATACTGTTTCAGAGATCCTAACACAAGGCCAGGTCTACACTTCCAGTACCATGTTCCTGCCTTGAGCCATTCCCAGGTGTGACTGCACTGTCATCTGCTGCCACGGAAAAGGTACTTGGACACAGGGCAGCATGCATTGAAAGCTCAGTTTAAGAACACTCCTCACACATTTCGACTGAATTTGTACAAAACTGAATTTTAAAAGAGAAGTCATTTATCCAGGCCTTTTAGAAAAGTAAATCCAGCTACAGCACAGCACTGTTCCCCAAATGATGTCCAGACAACTCTCACTGCAGACTCTCCCAGTAAGTCATATGAAAACCTAAACAAATCTTACACAGAAGTGTCATCCAACCACATGGTCACCACAGAAGTTTCTATGTCATGTGACATCAGCACATAAATTTTACAGAGCAAGACAGAGAGTACAATAGGTACTGACAGCTAGAACAGCAGAAGTATCCCCGTACAGACATACCATGGTACCCAGTACAGCTGCACAGCCAAAGTAGGACGCTCAAACAGCACTGTGTATACAAGTCAAAAGGTAACCTCAGAAATCACACTGCTGACAACACACCAGGATAAACAGCAGTGCCTCCTCTAACTCTCACCAGCATCAGCAGGAAAAAAGCTGTGCCCTGTGACCAGGCTGGAGCTCTCTCTCATCACAGGAAGAGCTTGGAAACAAGAATCATCATGAAGAGCCCACCTTGTGTCACAACTTTTGTTTTCCAGTACTGGTACATAAGGACCTGTCACATGTGATCAAGTGGCCAGTATCAGGGAAATGAAAAAAAAACAAACCATACCCAAAAACATATCTTGATATCCAGACGACAAGATTTACTCCTTCAGATGTCCAATCCACACAAAGTAGAGTGTCTTTTAGCAACTGTCCTATTTGCTGTACCTTGGGCCTCACAGCATCAACATCTGTAGTTCAGAGCTTCCTGGTCCATCATACTATGTACCTACTTAGCTTAATGCCTAACAAGCAGTTTTCTGCCCTTGCCAAGATCTGTGTATCACAAATTACTTTTGTATTTAAATTTATATGCTAGTAAACATAGACTTAAAACTCTACCAAATTCTCGGTAAGATACTGCTGTGTTCTTATTACTGCTTCAGCCTCAAACTGTAGGCTCACAAAAATGTTTTGCACTCTTGACAACAGAATGAAGCTGGATGAGAAATTACATCCACTAAGATATTTTAGGAAGTGCAAAGTGCCAAAATATGTCCCCAGAGGCTCAAATCTGAAGGCTACAAGAGCTTCTAAAAATATCTATTGAAATATCTGTGTTGCTCGGCTCATACAAAGCAGTGGTCAACCACAAACATACAACATAAGAACCTTGCAGTAATGATATGAATTATGCTTAGAGAAGGCAAAGGATAACAACATGACTTCCCTTAAAACCTAATGGTAAAAAAAAAAAAACAGCTATCATGCTGTCACCTTTAATAAATGAAATTATTCATAACTTCATTATTTGAAAAAGTTATTAAATGTGACTCAAAGGTCATCCTCATATAACAGTGCTATGTATTATTACTGTTGTAGCTGATCACAAACAGCAGTCCTTTATATCAAGTAGGTTGATGATGTTCTCCATCAGAAGAGGTTAACAGCCTACAAGCAGTAACCACAGAGTGAGCATGCTGTAAAAATGACAGTGCTTCCATCTTAAGTCAGAGTCTGAATGACTTCACACCCTACACTGTGCTATCTCTTCACTTTGGCCACAACAACCCCATGCAGAGATACAGCCTGGGGTCGGAGTGGCTGGAGAGCAGCCAGACAGAAAGGGATCTGGGGGTGCTGATTGATACCCGCCTGAACATGAGCCAGCAGTGTGCCCAGGTGGCCAAAAGAGCCAATGGCATCCTGGCCTGCATCAGGAATTGTGTGGCCAGCAGGAGCAGGGAGGTCATTCTGCCCCTGTACTCTGCACTGGTTAGACCACACCTCGAGTACTGTGTTCAGTTCTGGGCCCCCCAGTTTAGAAGGGACATTGAGATGCTTGAGCGTGTCCAGAGAGGGGCGACGAGGCTGGTGAGAGGCCTCGAGAACAAGCCCTACGAGGAGAGGCTGAGGGTGCTGGGGTTGTTTAGCTTGGAGAAGAGGAGGCTCAGGGGTGACCTTATTGCTGTCTACAACTACCTGAGGGGTGGTTGTGGCCAGGGGGAGGTTGCTCTCTTCTCTCAGGTGGCCAGCGCCAGAATGAGAGGACACAGCCTCAGGCTGCGCCAGGGGAAGTTTAGGCTCGAGGTGAGGAGAAAATTCTTCACTGAGAGAGTCATTGGACACTGGAATGGGCTGCCCAGGGAGGTGGTGGAGTCGCCGTCCCTGGAGATGTTCAAGGCAAGATTGGACATGGCACTTGGTGCCATGGTCTAGCCTTGAGCTCTGTGGTGAAGGGTTGGACTTGATGATCTGTGAGGTCTCTTCCAACCCTGATGATACTGTGATACTATGATCTCACCTTCATTTGCAATTGTCATCAACATAATCCTTATTTTACACTATCTCCTCTCTAAAAAACAGTTGATGATTCTTGAGCAAAGTATTTCACCACGGTAAATTCTGAGAAACGTCAGTTCTGACTCTTCATACTGTTGCTTTCACAACAGCTCAGAAGGATTAGTACTCAGATACTCATATGAACTACCAAAATGACCCACTCTGCTTGTCTTTGTGGTGGCAATTAATGATTTGGCTTGAGAATAGATGGACTTTCCTCTTGCAAGGAGCCTCTGTATCTACCTCAGAAGACTCTGAAGTCCATCTCACTCTGAAGTACAGAACTGACCAGAGTATCCCAGCCAATCTTATACTGGAAGGAAAACTGCTTCTTGAAGCCTAAGAGGGAAGGTCTGAGGCTAATAGTCATGAGACACAAACACAGACACTACCATGACAGCAAAGTTGAAAAGCTTGAAAATATGTTGAGAGAAACATGAGCTTCTCTTCTGCATATATGATGCAGTAAAAGGAAGGGGACAGCCTACCAGCAGTTAAGAAGAAAACCACTGCCATCATGTCAGAGTCCTTACACACTAGTCCAAGAATGTCCTTCAGGACAGTAAGATTTTGAAAAGAGTTGTTAACTTGCTTTTAACACCGATCACAACTCTTTTACTCCATGGTAAATGATTCCATTGCTTAAATTAGCCTAAATGTTTATCTTATTTCAAGGTTAATTGTATTAAATCAACTTTCCAACTGGAAAAATCTTATTATGATTGTAAACAAGACCTAAACCCCCTGTCAGTAGATATCATCCATGCATAAGCACCTGTACAGAACAGCCTTGTCATCAGCCAACCTCTCTTTATAAGCCGAGTAAATCACATACCCAACACCTTACACAAAAAGCCACTCAGCTTCCAAGCCCCAGATTATATCCCAGATTCATCCAAAACTGATCTCAGAACTCAAAGAAATTATGCAGTCCTTTTCAGCTTTGAATATGAGCAAAATTACATCCCTCTTTCAACCTCTTAGCATTGTTGAAGCAACTATCTTCAACAATCACTTGTACTCTCCCAAATCACTGTTTTCCAAAGAAAGCTTTCCATCCCACAAGCACAGCCTGGTTCCTACTCAGTACTCTGCACTGAGGTGCATCAAATACATTTTGTTGGATTTATTGTCAGTTAACCAGACATTTCAAGTAATTCTCTAACAGTAACCTTATCTTTCTCCTTCCTCCTCCACAAATAGCTTTTTAACATCAAACCTTTACTGCCAAGGTTTTAATAGTACTATCTCCATGGGTCGATACAGATACTAAACAGGACTGCAAAGGAAACGGATCCCTGTGGAAACTGACACTAGAAACAGTCTTGATCACTGCTGTCTCCCCACTACCTTTTTATCATCTATCACTAGAGAGATGAGAAATCCTTGTCATGTGTTGGTTGACCTGAGGTAAGCATTCTTTTCCTTAAAAATCAACACTGGTCACTTAGATGAATTCAACTAGTTTAAGCACTGCTAAACTGTATCAGCGTTGCTTTGTACAATCTCATCAAACTAGGCAAGACAGCATTTGTCTGCAGAGATGTCATTACCTTAGATAAAGCCATGCTGAACAGATATCAAACCAGTTCTCCACACTTTTTGAAACTTCCCACAGTTATTTTTGTCTTGGATCAACATATGGACGTATAGTTCGCGGCCATCACTTACAATTTTTTCAACAACGTATCCTGGTCCAGAGCATTCAAGCCTTTTGCAGCTCTCATGATTTACAAGAAGTGGCCACTAAAACTTATCATTAATGAAGAGCTCCCTGCTTTGGCTGTTACCTTTGGACACATCTTACCTGGATCTGCTGAGTTTTAGATAGCAGCGAGCACCATCCCATATTCATCTGTTATCAATTATGTACAAAACCAGGCATCGTACAAATAACCCTTCTCACATAATAAATACAGCAAGTGTGGGTCTTCTGTTGGTTCTGCTCTTTGGTTTTTGTTCGTTGCTGCTGTTTGTGTGCTTTGTGGTGTTTTATTTTTTCTCTCCCCCAAACCCACAACATTTTCCTAATTTTATATTGTGCCTACACCAAGGTCTTTCCTTTCTGCACATAAAAGATGGATGCCTTCTCCTCTGAACACAAATCACTCATACCTCCATGATTACCACATTTCCTTTCTCACTTGATTGTTTAAGTTTGCAATTACGTTCACTGTCATTCACTTCCTCCCTGCCTAATGTGCAGAATGCTTTGTGCTTTATTAACACAGTTTCAGTGACTCTGTAATCATTCCTTTTTGGCTACCAGTATGATTTTGTTGAATACTTCATAGCTTCCATTAACACTTCCCTTTTAAAGGTACCTTCCTGGGTAGTTATCCTGCCAATTGTTTAAACTCAAAGCAGTAGAGTCTTCTAAAGCTCCTTACATTACTGCCTCATGCCATACTCTGTTTGCACGAAGCAAATACAGACAAATAACAATCACTGGTACCTAGGCAACCATGGGATTTCAGGTCAGCTATTAACTCTTCTTTATCTGCTAGAACAAGGTCAACTATTGATTTACTCCACAGTGGGTGCTGAACTGTGTGCATTAAAAAATGACCTATACCTTCTAGAAGCTTTCTTGAAGTCTTTTTATTGGCATCATGAAATGTCAGGTAAATATTACCTGTTCTAAACAGCCAATTCTATTTGCTTTCCTGTAAGAAGCATATACATAAGGAAGTGTTTGTTTCATTCCTGAGGATATCTTAGGGATCTGTTGGAAACATGCAATAGGCGAGAGATGATTTGAAACCCAAATAGATGGAATTTGCCAGGAAATCCTTATGTCTGCAGCTCTCCCTAATGGGGAGAGTTTAGAAAGCATTATGTAACATCCATTTAATCACACATAGGACAACACAGAAGTCCACCTCTGCTGGAGTCTGGACAAAAGAATTAGCTAACGCTTTGCGCCCCAGGACTAGGCTGACCTCTCGCATGCTGTTTCATCCTCAGGGGACTTCTTTACTCCCTTATTCCCATCACATTTATTTCTTCCTCTATGGCTTTGCTGTCTACCCAATTCCTTTCTTTGTACAGGAGCTTGGGAAAATCACTCCGGGCAAGGATTTTGAGTCTCACAGATATGATGTTGAGGAAATGTGACCTGACGCACAGAAGGGAAAGGGAGAAGATGGGGGTTACAGGCTAGCCTCAGCTGAAGACTCAGACAACCATGAGTCCCCTGTAGGAGTAAGGGTTGGTTTCAGTAATTCACCCAAGGGAAAGCATCTCGATCCTGAAAAAGAAATAGGAGCAATAAGCATCCAGAGAGCAATGTTCTCATGCTTGAGGCTCTGAGCATGCTGACAAAAGCAGCATGGAGAGAAAAAGAGATGTGCAAGAACCATTGATTATTTCCTTGGCAAAGTAGTAAAGTTTTCTATTAGAGGAAAATGGTACATAAAGGTTTTGTGCCAATAGATGGAATGCTATTCTGGCAGGCACATCTCTCAGCAAACACAGGATGAGGAGACCTAGCAAAAGGTTCCACAGGGAATATACCATTTACACCAGTTAAAGTCACATTACTGTTCTGGAATTTGAGATGATGTTTAGAGTAAAACTGAAGAAACAACAAATAACATGAGGAATACCAGCTCATATAGCATATTTCCCCACCCTTGACTACTCTTCTCTATTTAGTGTCATCCACAGAGCACTTTCTTATGGACACAAAAACCTTCAAGAACAAAAAGTAAAGTTCTCTCATAATACACCAGTTGAGATGCTTGCTGACAGTCATAGAATCATAGAATGGTTTAGGTTGGAAGGGACCTCAAGGATCATCCAGCTCCAACCCCCTGCCACAGGCAGGGACACCTCCCACTAGAGCAGCTCGCCCAAGGCCTCATCCAGCCTGACCTTAAACACCTCCAGGGAGGAAGCATCCACCACCTCCCTGGGCAACCCATTCCAGTGCCCTACCACCCTCACTGTAAAGAACTTCCTCCTAACATCCAGTCTAAATTTCCCCCCTTCCAGCTTATACCCATTCCCCCTCGTCCTAACATTACTAGACCGTGTAAATAGTCCCTCCCCAGCTTTCCTGTAGGCTCCCTTCAAATACTGGAAGGCCACTATAAGGTCTCCTCGAAGCCTTCTCCTCTCCAGGCTGAAGAGCCCCAACTCTCTCAGCCTGTCCTCATAGCAGAGGTGCTCCAGCCCTCTGATCATCTTCGTGGCTCTCCTTTGGACCCGCTCCAGCAGTTCCATGTCCTTCTTGTATTGGGGGCTCCAGAACTGCACACAGTACTCCAGGTGGGGTCTGACGAGAGCAGAGTAAAGGGGGAGAATCACCTCCCTTGCCCTGCTGGCCACACTTATATATCACTGAGGTTAATATTTCTGCACATTTTGTTCACTTTATACTGTCCCAGATCTGAACAGAAAAGCAAAATTCTTCTCTCCTTTGTAGCAGTCTAAGCCTGAAGTCCATGAATTTGACACATTTTCACAAGTAACAGCATTCTCAAGATGAATGCATGTGCATGGGCATTCACTCACGAAGATGACTCGAGATGCAACAACTAAAACAGAAACATGGAACTATTTTGGAAGAACAGATGGCTACAGTCTCTTCTCTCTAGTATCAGATGATAGGAAGAGAGGAAATGGCCTGGAATTGTGGCAGGGGAGGTTTAGGTTGGATATTTAGAAAAAATATTAATTATGGAAAGAGTGGTCAGGCATCAGAATAGGTTGCCTAGGGAGGTGGAGTCACCATCCCTGGAGGTGTTTGTGAAGCATGTGGATATGGCACTGTAGGACATGGCTTAATGGCTATGGTGGTGTCAAGTTGATGACTGGACTTGATGATCTTAGAGGTGTTCTCCAACCAAAACAATTCAATAATTCTATGGCTATGCAGTTAGAACCAAGCTATACACTCAAGGCTGAAGATGGTAAAAGGAATTATTGCTTTGATCCTTTCTGACTTGAGTCCTCTGCACTGCATCTTAAACATGAAGCAACATATAAAGTTTGTTACATTTATAAATAAGACCTATTTCTGAAGACTTTAAAACAGGCCATAAATCAAGGATGTTACCATCATATCAACAAGTCAAGGATTCCTGATGATGGTGATACACAGCCAGCTTCACATGAAGGTTAGGTCATGAAGCATCTAACTCATATATCTCTGTATCCAACATCTC
This sequence comes from Tricholaema leucomelas, assembly GCA_013400475.1. Lineage (NCBI taxonomy): Eukaryota > Metazoa > Chordata > Aves > Piciformes > Lybiidae > Tricholaema lacrymosa > Tricholaema leucomelas. The sequence continues at coordinate 313,671 of WAAF01011419.1, forward strand.
TCTGTCCACCTATATTCATGTGAAAACACTCTTCCCTCAAAGAGCTTCTAAACTGAGAATGATGGATAGCATACAAACATTAGAGAAGACAAACTATTTGGCCCAAAGAAACAGAACGTGGATCATGCACCATGTAAAATACCATCTGATTTGCACTAGCTTTTCCACACGCAATAACTAGTTGGTCAGTTCCTTGCAGCCATTTTTTCAGCACAGAAGCAGATCATGAGGAAAGACATAAATATTTCAACAAGTTTCTAAGCAACTTAAAAACAATGCATTGCAAGGGATATATTAAGTCAATGTTTAATTCTAGACTTCACACTGAGAGAAAAAGTGAAGTTTTGGGTTGCTTTTTTTCCCAAGCCCAATGTTAGGTTACACATCATCTTGAACAATCCAGTTATAGTTTTCCTATGTATTTATCAGCTTCACTAAACACTACCAACGGTCCCAGTCCTGCAAATATTTTACACTGTACTGATTAAATTGAGGGAAAAGGGTTTTTCCTCCACATGAATACCCTAGCACCATGTGTCACACCCATAGGAAAGGAGAATCTGCCACTCCTTAAAAGGTGCTGGTAACTTACCCCAAACATCTGCCGAAGGTCAGGATCTCGAAAGCGGAAGGGAATGTTAGACACATGGAGTCGTTTCGGAGTGGATTTGCTCTCAGTATTCTCACTGCTCTGTGTCTGTGATTGCTGCCCGTCTGTCTGTGCACCTCCTTCTGTCTGCTGAAATCAGAAAGACAAAAACACGTGCATGAAACCACACAAATTACTTTCACACACCTTATTCATCCACTTTTAGGTATTAGCACTACACTTGGTAACGGTGAGCACCTCAGCACTTGTCCATTACTTTGATAGAGCCAGTAATGCTGAACAATTGATCTGCTGTTCTTCCCCTTCCTTTCCATGAGTAAAGCAGTAATGAGATCTTGGCTTCCCTCCTCTCAGATTATCTTTTAGTTTAGCAGATTTGCTTTTGGTTTTTCTTAAATTGCTTCTCTTTTTCCCTGTTCTTCCTCCCTTCAGCTGCCACCATAAGAAAGCTCTAATGAAGAGGCGGATCCTTCACATCCTGAATCTGGGAGGTAGTGCCGCCACTCTAATCTCATGTGGCAGGATGTTCATGCAATCATCAAAATCCCACAGCTGAAGTGGTAGCTCTTCACCAGGCCAATACCAGAAATGCATCCCCAGGCAAAACGGCATCTGCTCTGTCAAGCTCCCTTCAGAGAAACATTACCCCAAAAGAAGATCTGTAATTAAATGGTAAAATCCATACACAAACAGCTTATGGATGTCTCTGATTAACTTTTTTCATACACTTAGAAGTCAGCCCAGGGACAGGAAACAGTCATCACTACTGCAGGACTTATTAAAACTCCAAGTGCTACTTTCTGCTTACAGTTCCACAGCTAAAACAAGAGAATGCTTATTCCCAGTATTCCCAGCCACTGACTGGTACAGCCAAAGCAGGTCAAAGGGTGGGCCAGGGGTGTTTGTGCACAGAGGAAGTACAGAGAGAAGGCAGAGAAACTTGGAGACCAGTGCAGCAGAAGGCAGACCTAATGCCCCCACAGGTATGACGGGCACAGGAGAGAAAAGGAAGAGACCCCCTTAGCCACCTGTGTTGGACTTGGACCAAAAAGTGGTAAAATTCGAGCACAGGACTAAAGACGAGGCCCCTCTGCAAAGTGGCCCTATGAGAAAATGGTGGCTTTTCACGCTTGAGCTGGAAAGCAACTTCAAAACCTCCAACCTACAGAATAAAGCAGGCTATGATTTGATCGGGCTTATTGCTCTGTCTCTTTCCACAGCAAGCACTGACAGACCAAAGAATTCATCAAAAAGCACTCCTCCTGCTGCTTGTCTCTGCCTCCTAGAACACATGCTTTGGCCACCTGTGTGATGCACTTTTAAGCATCATTTCGTTTCTTTAGATGCCAATCAGACTTCATTAACCCATCAAGTCAAAGTACGTTGTATGAGAAAGCAAAGACCATGTAATTGCTACAGCCAACCTTCTGTTTTTTTAGGCACCTTCAAGAACACACACAGGTCTTAAAACTAGAGATTTAAGAGTAGGGTTTAATTGTTTTGAGGCCTTTTCCTTTTTTCCTGTTTTAAATACACAATTTGTGTACCAGAGAGGGAAGAAATCTCAGAGGATTGGCCACACTGACTCTTCAATCACTTTCTGGATTTGCCAGACTGCTCTGCACATCATTCAGTATGTAATACTTTATCAATATTTGGAAAGAAACATTTCTCCACAGACAAACTGAATAGGTCACTTTAAGAGAGATTCTTCTGACCAGAAATGTCTCTTTCAGGCATGACCTTGAACATACATCAGCTATAAAGCCCTAACTAGAGCAAGTAAACAGTAAGCACTGGGGTCTTCTTTTCATGCTGAGCAAAGAAGTGGCAGCTTTCCATCTAATTTTAGTAAGGCTGTGCAGGGAGCACAAAACACATTTGATCTGGTTAATACAAATAAAGTTGTGATAAGAAGAATGGAGATACTGCCCTGCAAGTATCTCTACTCCCCAGAGCCATGCAAGTCCTGGGAGAAGCCTAGTAGGATAAAGTATTTTTATTTGGCTAAAATTCATCCATTCTCCAAACACCAAATTTTCAAGAATAACCTCTAAGACTTCCATGCCTCCCTCTCTCCAAGTTTTCTGTCCTCACCCCTATGACAAAAAACATCTCCAAACATATGGAGAATGCACCCTAGGGAAAAACTTGATTCAGCTGGCTTATGATTAAATCACACTATGCTATTTGGTGGTTTTATTTTTATGACTCCATCAGAGCCCTTTGCTCCCCAAGCCAAATCTGTCCAAGAACAACAAAACACAGGAGTAGTTCAGCCATCACCACTGCATGAAACACCTGAGGGGAGTGCTTCAAAATAATTCCCCAAAATTGCCAACACTGCTGCCAAGAGAGATTTTTACAACCCATTTTCAAGGCCTGCTGCTGCAATTTGCCAAATCCCATGTTTTCTATAGCTTTGTGTAGAACTGCAAGTCAGCAAACATCCATGCACGCAGGTGTGTCCTCCAACACACACACAAGTGCATCTCCTGCAGCGTCAATGAGGAACAACAGATTCTGAACAGCAACTATGAAAACGTTTTAGTCTTCAAATTCACAGGACTAGATCTGCTGCTTCCACAGGGGAAGAAGAGAGGAGGTCGTTTGCACTCCTCTCCCATCCATTTGTTCAGAGATTTGTTCAGAGTCAAAGAGCAGAACTCCTTTCTTACCAAGGGTGCAATGTATCGTGTAGAGTGCTCTGCTAAAAAACACTGACAGCTGCTCCTGCATATGGCAAAGTGCTTCTGCCTCACAGAAGTCATTTTACAGCAAGTGTGAAATGTACAGCAAGACAAAGGCTTCAAAGAAGAAATGCAATAGAAGGAACAGGAGATGTCAGTCCACTTCTTACCTTTTTGACTACAGTAAGAGTCTCCAAATTTTTTTTTTTAGGGTTTTACATAGCCTGATTTTTCAGCAGTAGTTTAACATTAAATACCTTCTCTTTCTGGATGCTGCAGCTCCCTCATTTCTAACACCCAGCACCCTAAGGTAAGATTTGAACTCTCAGCCATTATAACATTATCTCAACACATTTGTCTACTACTACACATTCAGCTGCACATAAATGAAAGAAATTGTCTCCTCAGAACTTGCCTTTTTTCTTTCTTATTCCTCATCTTAATTCATCAGGAAGGAGATGAAAGGAAGAGCCTGGAGCCTGTTCTCAGGCAGCACATAATGGAGACTGGCAACAGCACTACCCCGGCCAAGCCAGAAGATAAAAGCCTGCATTTCACCAAGCACGCGCTGCCCACCCTGACTCCTTCCCCGCACCAAGTTTCAGCTCCTCCTTTCTGGCCTCACATCAACACTTCAGAGAAGTATCAGCCCTCTCTCTTCACTACAGACAGCAATTCAGCTCAAAAAGGAGCTAAATATATGTTTCCTCGGTCTCAGTGTCTGTCATCAGGCAACGCAGCCACATGCTGCAGCAAAGATCCTGCATTTAGAAGGAGTATTGGAACCACCTCACCTCCTCAGCAGAGTTTGCATAACATACACTTACGCAGGTGATAATGTCATTCACGCCTGCACAGGCAAGCATTGAGCACTGCTCAAGGTCACTGAGAAATGCATCAGAGCTCAGGACATCTGAAATGTGTGCTTCGCTTTTAACTACTTGCTGCCCATGCCAGCTCCTCTCTTATACCTGCCAACAGCAAGGAAACTCCAAGCAAGAAGAGGAAACTGCAGAGAGCAGTCTGGACGTATAGATGCGCATCTAAAAGGGGAGAAGGACACCTGGCAACGACAGTGTTCTGAAATGGCTAGGGGCAGTTCTACAATCATCTCCCCACCTCCTGACGAGACTCTTCCATCCTAAATCAGCTGATGAACAAGCAATTGGAAGAAAACTTTGGAAGAAAAAAGTTAAAGGCTATAAAGAGAGACTTCAGGGCCTTGGGTCAAGTGGTCAAGGGAGTGGAAGCCCAGGTAATATTCTCTTCTATTCTCCCTGTTGAAGGGACCAACCCAGAGAGAGTGAGGAGGACTCACATGCTCAACACTTGGCTTCAAGACTGGTGTCTCCAGCAGGATTTTGGTTTCTTTGACCATGGGTCCCCTGCACATGACACCAGGTCTGCTGGCAGCAAATGGGGTGCATCTCTCTCCAAGTGGAAGGAGGTTTATATTGCAGGGGTTGGCTGGGATCATTAATCATACTTTAAACTAGGTTGGAAGCGGGGGAGGGTGGAAGCCAGGCTTACTACAAGCAAGCCTGAGACAACTGTGGGGCCATGTGTCAGCTCCACTGGTGGCTCAGGGGAGATAGGTAACAATGAGTTGTGTGCTAGAGAAGAGGCAAGATATGGCATATCAGGAAGAGAGGCTAACAGGAGCCTTCAGCCTGTCACCCTGCAGCACACTGGGAACACACAAGAACTCTTTAAATCTCACAGAGATGGGCCACAGGGATCAAGCAATGAGGAATTAGCACATGCAGAGCTTACTAGCTTACTGCTAGGCTGGAAGCCATGGAAAGGGCTGGGAATGGTGAGACAGCAAGAGTGGAAGCTAGTGGACTAATTCCCTCCCTGAAATGCTTAATAACACCAATGCACGGAGCATGGGGAATAAGCA
>WAAF01011421.1:0-14599 GCA_013400475.1 Tricholaema leucomelas
CATAGGTGGCAGAATCCCCCTCCGTGACAGGTTACTTTTTTAAAACAGATTCTTGTATCACAGAATCACAAAATTAACCAGGTTGAAGAAGACCTTTGAGATCATCGAGTCCAACCTAGCACTTTCTAGTTAATTGAATCATGTCAGGATGTTCCTCATCCAGTCACCTTTTAAACACCTCCAGGGATGGTGACTCCACCACCTCCAGCTCCTCAAGTGAGAGCTGGGCACAGGAACACCCTCAGGACTAAGCTAAAGCTGCAAACTGATGCTCTGGGGTTTTTTTTCTGCTCTAGTCACTGAAGGATACTGCTGCACTTACTCCTTGCTAGTACCCTCCTGTATTCAAGGCTTCAAGGAGAAAACAGAGCTGGCAAATCACTCAAGCTGTAATTCAGTGTCACATCTCCTCCATCACTCTCACCAGCTTCAGTGACTGCTACCCATTCGAACCCTGACCCTCATTTCTCCATCCCATTGCTGCTGGGGTGATTCTGTTCTGTCATTGGAGTTGGATTAGATGATCTTTCGAGGCCTCTTCCAGCCCCTGACATTCTGTGATTCTGTGATTGAGTAATATCTGTGCAAACAGTGAAAATGAAGTAGTCTAATTGAGGCTGTGATTTTTTTGACTGGCAGTTCTGTTAGTTGCATTCTCAGTCTGAGATTTTTCCCTCAGATTAGCAATGGATGGTTTGATCCAGTTGTTATTAATCACAGAATCATGGAATGGTTTAGGTTGGAAGGGACCTCAAGGATCATCCAGTTCCAACCCCTTGCCATAGACAGGGACACCTCCCACTAGAACAGGTTGCTCAAGGCCTCATCCAACCTGGCCTTGAACACCTCCAGGGAGGGAGCAGTCACAATCTCCCTGAGCTAACTGTGGCACCCTTCAGATACTGGAAGGCCATTCCAAGGTTCCCTCGAAGCCTTCTCCTCTCCTGTCTGCAGAGCCCTAACTCTTGTAGCCTGTCCTCATAGCAGAGGTGCCCCAGCCCTCTGATTCTGATTTAATCCAGTTAAGTTGTCCCAAAATTTATGGAGGCATTGTATACAAGTCTAGAAGATGTGGTTGTTTTCTGTTTTAATTAAGGTTAACATCATTACAGAAAAGTCTTGACAGCAGAAGATATGCTACTTATAATAGTCTTGATAAGAGCTGGAAATTATCTGAATGATCTGTTCTTCCCATTACCTCAGAGAGTTGATTTTCTTCACAAAAGATATAGTGTTGGGAAAATCAACTTCATTGGTAGGAAGGTCTCCAATAAAAAGCAATATTAAAGACACTGATAGAGACAAGCACTGAAAATTTTGAAATATGAGAATTTTCAGTGCCAGGGGTATGTTCTGCAACTCTTAAAACACAAAGACAAAACTGTACTTGAAATGGAGAAAAGTTTAGCAAAGACTTAAAGGCAAAAGAGAGAAACAGCTGTGGTGACTGGAATTTGGCCAGAACAGCATCTCAAACCTTTAAAGACTTGACTACAAACCATGAAATTCAACCATTAGTTAACAGGAGATGCATCTTAATTGAACATTGGACCTCTGCCATAATATTTATGTCAAAAGATGAATTAGACACTCGACTTATGAAAGAATAATCACAGGATGAAATAAGAAAATGTGCCTCAGTAGGAGCAATTAATTCAGATAGAGCAGAACACAACTGAGAATGCTGGCTGGCTGACAAGAAACAAGTGCACATCTTGCCACCTGTGGCAAGTGCTAGATCTTATTATAAAAGCAGGACTTTGTGGATATTTTTCAGCAGGACAAGGAAATGCCAACCCAAAATGTTGTAATGTGGCACAGTACTTCCTCAATGGCACTTTTCAGTCACAAAGCACCAGCAATAGAAAACCAGTGTGTTCTAGGTTGTTGTGGTGGTTTGGGTGTCCCCCACCCCCCCACACACTTTAGAAATCACCCAGACTAGACTCAGCTGGCTCTGGAAATTTGAATGAAGCTTATATTTACAGCTAGCAGAATATACAAGCAGATATTTNTAATTCTTCAGGGTCTCTCCCTGTGGACTTTGAGGCTGGAATCCTCTGGCTTCAGGGGAAATAGTCTCTGACCTTGTGCTGCTGGCTCCTTCTGGATGCTCTGTCCAGGGAATTTGTAGGCGGGATCTCCAAGTGCAGAGGGATGCATGGCTGCACAGGAGTCTGAGCTCCACAAGTATACAGGCAGGCTTAAGTGAGATCTGCAAGTGAGTATGCAAGCAGGCAACTGAGCGAGTGAGCTGGCTGTTTACCTGCATATCTCTATTTATTAAATGTGGGCAGAGATTAATGGTCTCATTGGGCACGCTATCACCCAATCACCTTTGGCAATCACCCAAATATACCCAAAAAAGAAGTACTCATAGGCTGTTCTCCTCCAAAAATGGGGGGGCGCATACACCTTGCACGCAACAGGGGCGTGGGTCTTATGAAACCCCTCTTATGCAACTGGACTAAACCAGACTAGGTTGTCTGGGTTTCTTTTGTCCTGTTCCTGCCTCTGGCTTCAATGCAGACAGGTAGGTAAACATGTCTGGACAAGACAGGACATGCTCAAGCCCATTTTGTGACCCTTGGGACTCTCCACCACATAGGTCAGTGCTGGAATAGAATGCACCTTGCTACTCATTTCTTGCTAGAGAGACAGACAGAAAGATGGAGAGAAAGATAGAAAGAGAGAGAGAAAGACAGAAAGAGAAAGAGAGAGAGAAAAAGAAAACAAGAGAAAGAGAGAAGGAAGGAAGGAAGGGAGGAAGGAAGGAAGGAAGGAAGGAAGGAAGGAAGGAAGGAAGGAAGGAAGGAAGGAAGGAAGGAAGGAAACGAACAACAACAAAATCACATTTGCGCTTCTTTAGCCTTCCAAGTCCAAACTAGAACATGCTCAGAACAGGAATATATTTCAGATTTTGCTATCTCATTTTCTGTACAGGCTCTTTAGAACAGTGATGATCTTTCACAACAGAAATTACAATTTTTTTCAGCATTTAACTCAGATGGTCTATTTACTTGATCTCAAAACAAGACTCAAAACTTCTTGGATTGAATTTGAAACAGAAATCTGAGAGATTTCAAAAGATGCTAACATTACAATAAAAGTAAGGGCAGGAAAGACAGGTTTGTCTAATTACTTTTACCATTCAGATTACAAAAGAATCTGACTTCATGATAGATTCAGGCCCTTGGTGTTTGACAACTTTTCCCATGAGATTTCATCCCAGCTCAGAAATAAAAAACAAAAAGAGGAAATAACTTTATTATTATTAGCGAGAAACATTTGAAAATAATTCAGATAATTCTTTCCACAGAAACCTACAAGTCAGTTTACATAATGGGTCTTATATGTAACATCTTTTAAAGCTTTTCCAGTTTCAACAGCCAAAAAGCCACCTACAAAACTGGGCAAATACTAGAGAAGCCATCTTCAACCACATATAAGGAGTGATAGATCACCACAACTAGTAATGAAAATGGGTCCTGTGAAAACTTACTGTGATGGTTTGAGGCTAATTGGAATGTTTTTATGAGAGAAATTAGATCACTGGATGTGAGAAGAAAATAATAGTGGTGTCTATATCACCCACTGGATTGTTGAGAGATATATAAACTCATAATATAAACAAAGTTACTCAGTCAGTCTGTGAGTGTCTGTCAGTGCCTGGCTACAGCTTGCTTTGTTAACTATTCTGCCTGAACCTATACAACTTGAATTAATCATTTCCTTCTAACTCCTCTTATTAGCTCTAGCATCTCACCTCTCCTGTCTGTGCATGTAAGATAAACAGAGGTGGGAAAGGAGAAGGAGGGGATAGAAGAGAATCCTCCTGGCAGTCTTGCTGCTTCAAAGCGGGGTTTGAATTTCTATATTACTTCTAACCTGTACATAATTGTATATATTTGTAAATATTGTGTACATATGCTTGTAAATATGTGCTGTGCTGTAAATATATAGCTTCATCTTAACTTCCAGACATCTGAGCTACTCTGGCAATTCCAAATGAAGGGTGGGGGGGAGCTTCCTAACCAATACATTTATATTTTTACTATCATCAGAGAGCCAAATTTGCAGATTTGTGAAATGGTTCAGGTTGGAAGGGGCTTGTATTCTTAGGTGTACCAGTCTGATACAAACATAATGCCTACAAGCCAAGAAAATGTATTATTAAATTATAATGTTGGTTATAATGTCCATAATTTCAAAGAGTTTTCCATGAAACAAAATAAGCTAACATCATAGAATTTAAAGGCTGGCAAATTACTTGTGTCATCTGAGCACAGGGTGAAGTGTGGGACACATGGAAGGAACAGAAGAGACAGATGAAACAAAGAATGTGTTTGACGTGTTTCTAGAGGCTGCTTTAACGTGCTTAAAGATGTGAATGCTTCAGTAGCCGAAGATTTCTGCACAGCAGAAGTACAACCATATCCTTGAAACAATGGCATGGCATTTTTCACCACACTTCATTAGCCAGGAAGGTAATTAAGAGCATTGAGGGCAATGAAGTCATAAATACCTGCTTGAGCTTTTTTTAGTTATCATTATTAATTATTCATCAGGATAAATATTGATTTAAAAAACATTCCTGCAGTAAGAAAAGGCTGAACTCACTAAATGTTTCTAAATTGTCAGGAAAAGTGCTATTCATCTATTGCTGTTCCCATAATCATAGACCCTGCAATATGGATAAATCAGAGCTAAGATAGCAACTTTGAACCTTAGACTGATTATTCATCAAAATGCTGGAAAGAAGAATAAGAGATCTCAAAAGTAACCAAGAAAACTGAGGAGAATCACTGATTAAAGAGTTGAAGAAAGATAAGAGTGAAGAAACTTTGTGAGTAGGAATCCACTCTCTACAACCTCCTTTGCATAACCAAAGTATTTATGTATTTGTAGAAATTATTTCCACTGTAGTAATCTCTGCTCCTAGGAAAACAATTCTTCAAAAACTTCAATACCTGCTTGAAAAAGCTGAGCTGATGAGTTGAGAAACAAATGGTAGGGAGATCAGCCTCGTCAGACCTGGAGGTCTGAAAAGTTGCTCTCTGCAAGTCAGAGCATGGGATTCACAAAGCCATGACAGGAAATTCCACTTTTAAATAATGAACCTTAATTAGGAGTTGATTAAATCACTTCAATTCTCACTAATCAGAAGTTATTGCCCATTACTTTTTCTCTTTTACTTTAATCATCTTTGTGATGTTTTTTGTAGAAAATTATGATACTTACAATAACTTTTTTGTTTCAAAGCCACCTTGATTTCCCCCCCCCCCCCCCCACCCCCAGAGTAATAAAAGCACACAGCCAAGGACAAATGGCTTCTGTGTAAGTGTTGCTATATTGTAAATCTCCCATCAAAAAGGAACAATTGTGTGTAATGCAAAGTGTCTACATCAGTGACATGGGACCATTTTTCTTCCCCTCCCCCCCTACAATGATATTGCAGGATTTGTAGCCCTATGATATAAATCTCATATGAGCAGAAATTGTCCTCTGTCAACTTTCAAGTCTGCCCAGGTTACTAAATACATCCAGTACATCTGGAGAGTACAAACAAGCTATAATCAGCTAATATTGCCAAAGTCAGCTTCCCAAGTCTTTTCAGCTCATCAAGCACAGGAAATTAGCTAATAAAGGTCAGGTGACAGATTAGAAAGTGAAAATACATTCTCAGTTCTCTGAAGATAAAATAAGTAAATAAATAAATATTATTTTTCTGTTGGATTTCTAGATCTGGCAAGACCCAGAACTCAGTGTTGGCAGTATTCATTGCTTCAACCTGCTGCTTTCAACTGAATCACAAGAAGAACAGAAGTAGTACTACAATTCTTATATACTCAGTTGCTGAACAAACTTGTCCAGCTCTCAAAGTGAATGAGTTTGTTACCTACATTTTTATTAAGGTACCTGTCACGAATTAAAAGCAGTGGCAGAAAAAGTGTAGATCAGTTTACATGAGTTGAAGCAGGACTGGCTTATGAACCCAAAGCAGATGGTTTTGACTACAGACAGACCATCATTCACACTACAGTTTCTTTCTCCCTTTGTTAATCAAAACTACTCTTAAGAAAATAGATTCACATATATGCACATGTTCACATGTGAAACACATATAGAAAAAAACTCTTCTCTGTCAAAATGCATGCTAGTTTGAGCCTAGATAGAATGTTTTGGTGAGAAGGACTAGATCATAGGCTGTAAATAAAAACAATGGTGATGTCTATTTCCCTCATAGCCTTGCTGAGATGTGCAAAAAATGAAAGCAAAACATAGATAAAGTCGCTTCACTTCGCCTGCTGGGCACCTTGGGGCTGCTGACTGAACTCCATTTTACTCTCTAACCTCACCCTCCATTTCCTTTGGCTGATTCCACCTTGCTTCTTAACCCCCCTGGCCAAACCTCTATTCTTTCTTGGGACTGGAGTAAGGTTGAGAGGGGTAGGGGGAAGGTGAGGGAGTGGTTGAGAGCCCCTCCTGGGGACTCAGGTTTCTGGGAGGGGAGTTGTGTTTCTGTATTACCTTTTTACCTTGTATATTTCTGTATATAACTGTATATACTGTAAATATCTGCTTGTACATTATGCTAGCTGTAAATATAAGCTTCATTCATATTTCCAGAACTGTCTGAGTCTAGTCTGGGTGATTTCTAAAGTGTGGGGGGGCAGGGAGCACCCAAACCACCACAAAATGTTACTCCTTTTAGCCCACAAGTAACCAGCTGATTTAAATGCTGTCCATAAATTACTATGAAGAAAAACGGGAACAATTCCAGCTACATGAGGAACACACCAAGAAATCTTTGTAACCAGAAGCTCTATTCTTTTTTTTTCTTAATGAGACATTTCCCTTATTTTTTCTAAAGACAAATCTTAAAGCTATGAAAAACACAGATATTAAGAATAAATAAGGAGCAGAGACAATTGAAGCAAGTCAAGCTTATGAAAATTTATGCATCTGATTTAGCCACACTTTAAGGGCTTATAAAAATAATTGGTCTCCAATACATTTTCATTCACTGAAAACATGATTTTGATATTTTGGTATGAATAACCACTCATTAAAAAAATTCAAGCTAGGCAATTTATTGCAATTAGTCAGACATGCTTCAAAATATCTCTCAAATATTCTCAAATCTAATTCTGACAAAAAAAATACATATAGGGGATCCACATCACTGTGTCACTGGCATATAACTCTGAAATATCTCCCTCTCGATGCTTGACCAATATAACTTGAAAAATAAATTACTGAATGAGATGGTAAAGGAAACATTTGTACTGATGTTTAGGAATAAAGGGTTTTGTGTTAGAATAGAATCATAGAATGGTTTAGGTTGGAAGGGACATCAAAGATCATCCAGTTTCAACCCCTCACCAAAGCCAGGGACACTTCCCATTAGAATAGGTCACTCAAAGTCTCATCCAACCTGACCTTGAATAACTCCAGGGAGGGAGCAGCCACAACCTCCTTGGGCAACCTGTGCCAATGTCTCACCACTCTCAATGGAAACAACATCTTCCTGACATCCAGTTTCAATCTTCCCTCTGCCAGTTTAAACCCATTACCCCTCATCCTATCATTACAAGACCTTGTTAATAGTCTCTTCCCAGCCCTCCTGTAGTCCCCTTCAGATATGGAAGGCCACTCCAAGGTGTCCTCAAAATCTTTTCTTCTCCAGGCTGCAGAGCCCCAACTCTCATAGCCTGTCCTCATAGCAGAGCTGCTCCATCCCTCTGAGTATCTTCATGGCCTGCTGTGGACTCGCTCCAACAGTTCCATGTCCTTCTTTTGCTGGGGGCTCCAGAACTGCACAGAGCACTCCAGGTCCAGTCTCAGGAGAGCAGAGCAAATGGGCAGAATCCACTCTCTTGCCCTGCTGGCCATGCTTGTCTTGCTGCAGCCCAGCACAGGGTTGCTGCCTGGACTGCGCTCACACTGCTGGTTCATGTTGAGCTTTTCATCAACCAAGCTTTTCAAAAACCAAGTTGTTTTCTAAGAGATCAGGACGACTAAAGTTGGAAACCTAGACTGAATTATCATCCCTCAAGCCCATTTTGGGCAAAATGTTCACACCTAGCACTAGCAATTCAGCTAACCAATCAAGAAGCCTCTAAAACAAACAATGTGACAATATCTACTCTATTTAATTCTCCTTAGAACAAATGATTTGTTACTTCACTGAGAAATTCCAATGCATTTACTTTCTTCAAACAATATCTTTCTGATATAATTAGGGAATAAAAAAAACTCAGAACACAACAAATGAACACAAACAAAGCAAACCCCTTGGAACAGAAAAATGTTGTGCATTACAGATAAATATTGTACATTTTATGGAAGAATTGAAAATCGGTTCCTGTAAGGGAAGAACTCCTATCATTCAGAAAACAACAGAGCAGATAAATTCCTACAGTCACGCATTCTTTTCTTGGAAAAGGTCTTAGAGTACATGACTGAGCAGACCTGTGAAAGATTAAGGCCAGCATGCTTGACTGCAATGTATTTTCTGTAGTTGTCCTCATATGCAAGCGAAAAAGGTTTTCATTAATGTTCTTGAGCTGTCATCCTGATGTTAGTCTTTCAGTGCCTTCTGTGGTTCCATAGAACTCTTCTTCTGAGGCCCTCAAGGCCTGGGACCTGCCTTTTATCCCAGACTATACACATGGATCTTTATTTTCAAGAACTTTATTTTCAACCCCAACCACATTTGCAGGATTTACAAAGACCTGTTAAAAAGACAACCATACATATGTATTTAGTGGTCTCAAGGTGACTAAATTCTGATACAGACATAATTAATTAGATGCAAGAGTTAATGAGTTCCAAGAACAGAGCATGCTAAAGCTATGGCACTTCATACAATGGCTAAGAAAGTTTGTGAATGTTGACGTCAGTGTGTTTCTGTGAAGTCTTTCTGATACTTATCTTTTAGCTTTAATATCATAGAGTATTCAAATACATACTTGCTGAGAAGCTTAAAATTATTAAAGCCTGAAGGACATTTACAAAAGATTTATAATTATCGGTTTTAGTTATGAAAAAATTGTTTTAGAGAATGCTAAAGTCTGCTCTAAAGAATTTGGAAACAAATTTAAAGAAGCAATTCAGTCTGACTAGGCTATACTTTGCATGCCATTATGTATGTGACAGTTCTTTTCTTCTCCAGTCCACTCTCTCCACCCCACTTTTAAGCCCAAGCCTGAATTACATTGTGCATATTTGACATAGGAAAGCAAGACTTTCTTGGTGTATTTTGGGAGGGGGGGGGGTTGTTTGTTTGATTTTGTTTGGTTGGATTGGGTTTGGGGGTGGTTTTGGTTTGGTTTGTTTGGGTGATTGTTGTGGTTGTACTGATTGTGGTTGTTGTTATGGTGGTATTTGTTGGTTGTTGTGGTGGTTGTGATTATTGTTGTGTTGGTGGTTGTTGTTGTTGTTCTACCTAACCAGCAGCTGGGGCTGACACCAATTCAGCCTGCTTGAGCTTAGACTCATACTTACAGGTTTGAAGCTATACCGGACATACTCAGAGCAACTGATTTCTATTTTGTGCTGTGCCAAGTTGTTTGGAATATTCATTTGAGCAAGTCATATTCTACCTAGCCTGTTAACAAACAGAAATTTTCTATGATTGACCTATTTTGGCCTTCAGTCACCGTCTTAAACTAGTTAGATACATGTAAGTAATGACAAAGAAACAATTACATGCAACTCTCAAACCACTTAGCTCTCTTGTTTTGAACAAAAAGTAACATGTGTAATTGCAACTATTATTTAAGTAATAATATTATTTAAATATTTATTGCCAGCTGCCCACACCACTTGCTGTAGCACACCTACAATGGATTAAGTAGTAATGTCAAAGTAGTTGTGATTTAATCTGTTCTTAGAATGGCTTTCTAATGAATACTTAGGAAAATACCCAAAAGGGGAAGGCACAGTTCTCAAAAGTTGTTTCATTACATTCATATGCAATGCCAAAGGAAAGTGCATTTTCATTCTGTTATGTAGGTATATGAGGTGTAGCTATGTCACTGAGTACATCAGCCACAGCACAACTAAAACATCAGTGAAAGCCATTTATACAGAAACTTTTCCAGGGGGATGGGTATGAGTTAACCTTTCTTCTGTAAAATACAATTACTTCAGTCTCACTTCTAGCTGTGCTTCTCATCTTTGTAAAAATATATTAATTAGAATGGCAATTGGTTAGCCACAAGGGTAAAGCTTCAATAACCAAGTAGTTTCGTGGGCTAGATTGTTGCATCTATATGTCAGCTGCTATGGGAGACGTGGTCAAAGCCTTCACAGATCAATAAGCGATGCCACATGGACTCCAGACCAACACAATGTGAATTATGCCAGAACTCTTTATTGATCGTTTGGCTCTCATTATATAGTCTTGAGCATAAGAGCACACACCTACACATTAGCATAATTAGACAAGAACAACCCAGTCTTCTGCATAAAACCTCACCTTGTTTTTCTCATTAACAAGATGCCCCTTATCTATCCTTTCTGAGATAAGGTAGCCAGCAGCTGCTGGGAACCAAGGCCACCATTCGTTTGTTATTATTCTTCTCACTTTCTATCCCCACACTAGATTGTGCACCTTTGGTGTGCAAAAAACCCCAATCTCCTTAACCTTTACCCACCTTACTGTGGTAGTAGGCATGATAGGCATGATAGGCTTATCCATGCCCTGGCTTGCCCAAATATGTTCCCCTGCTCCCCTGTTGTGGTAGGCCTGAAAGGCCCAAAATGAGCTTAGACATGTCCTGCCTTGCCTAGGCATGTTTTATTCCTCTATGAGAGAGGCAAGCACGGGAAAAGGCAACCATGGAGGAGAGTGCAAAAGGCCTGGCTTCACCTAATATGGTGAGGCTTGGCAAAGTACCATTCTGATTGGCTACCTTTGTCCGATGCCCAATTAGTCTTGGGCTCTATATTGACAAAAGGGATAAGCAGGTAGCATGAAATGCTGTTGCCACCTAATTTTGCATCCTGAATTTGCCCAGAGAGCTTACCAGGAACAGGCTCTAAATGCCTGCATGAGATTGGCCTGCATAGCCAGTGTGACATTGTGCTGAGACTGCACATTACAAGGCATCATACCTGCACCTGAAAGTCTCCAGCTAAGACCAGAAGTCCTGGAGATACACAGATTGTCCAGAGGAGCCAGAAGACATGGTTAGAGATTGTCTGCCTCCTTTCCCAGAAGTCTGAGAAGTCTCAGCAGCTGGCAAGACAGTTTCCTGAAGGTGTTTGGGTACTGTCTAAGACTGTGGCTAGCCCCACTATTTGGGTTATGATAATAATCTTTTTTTATGAATACTTAAAAGCTTTTCCAGTATAATATTTGCATTTGCCACTTTAAGAAATAAGTGATCTAGTTTTGCCTGTTCCCTGCCATGGTGGTTTGAGTGTCTCCCGCTCCCCCCCTCACTTTAGAAATCACCCAGACTAGACTCAGTCGGCTCTGGAAGTATGAATGAAGTTTATATTTACAGGTGGCACAATATACAAGCAGATATTTACAGTATATACAGTTATAGACAGAAATATGCAAGGTAATAGGTAATATAGAAACACAACTCCCCTCCCAGAAATCTAAGTCCCCAGGAGGGGCTCTCAACCACCCCCCTCACCTTCCCCCTACCCCTCTCAAACTTACCCCAGTCCCAAGGAAGAAATGGAGGCTTGGCCAGGATGATTAAGAAGCAAGGTGGATCAGCCAAAAGAAAATGGAGGTTAGGAGAGAGAGATGAGTTCAGCCAGCAGCTCCAGCTCCCTAGCAGCTGAAGTGCCCAGAGCAAAGTCGAGAGCAAAGTGACTTTATCTATGTTTTGCTTTTTATTTTAATACATCTCAGCGAGACTATGAGGGAAGTAGACATCACCATTGTTTTCATTTCACAGCCTATGATCTAGTTCTTCTGACCAAAACATTCTAGCTAGCTTCAAACTAGCACACCTGCGTCTATACATTTCCAACCTGTATATTTTGAACCGTATGAATAAGTTTTCTTCCACCAAAAGAACTCCTGACGAACCCCACAGAAGAACATCCCCAGGGCCACAAACATGTCTCTCTCCCCGCTCCCTCCCGTCTGCAGCTGATGGTAACATAATCCCTGCTCTTTTACTTCCCTACTTCTTCCTTTTTCTCAATTGTTCTCTCTCTTCCCTTCTCTCTCTTCTTCTGTTTTCTTCAAATTTATCCTTTAATAAATAGTTTTGTGATGACATATGGTCTTGCTTGCACCTTAATTTCACAACACGGAAATCTGTAAGAATACCTCTGTTGTGGAGGGCAGAAATTAATTGGTGCGAGATAATATTCTATAAATATATATATTTACTAACTTAAATATTCTGAACTCTTGCCACCCCCAATCACTGTTTTTAATATTAAAAACAGTGATTGGGGGTGGCAAGAGTTCAGAATATTTAAGTTAGTAAATATATATATTTACTAACTTAAATATTCTGAACTCTTGCCACCCCCAATCACTGTTTTTAATATTAAAAAGATTCTACATGGTCATGAAGTACCTTACAGCATTGATACCACATTATAACTTATTAATAATGATATTATAATAACCAGCATACATTCAGCTATAAATAGGGAGAGGAGTTTCCCTGCAGCAAATACCACTTGGGGTCTATATACTATTTGCCCAGCAGAGTGGGCTGAAACTCTTTCTGATCTATGGCAGGAGGCTATAGGAATTACAGAGGCATTAAAGCATTTACATAGAATTCTCATTAATTATCAATAATCACCGATCACCCTCCAGGGACACGTCACAGCCTATTACTAGTGTCCAAACTTCAGGGGAGTCTTTGCCCGTGGATTTTGAGGCTCGAATCCTTCTGGCTTCTGGCGGAAAGGAGAATTTTCCCTGCTCCTGGGGAAATGAATCTTCCCAGCAATCTGGGAGAAATGATTACAGTCTCTGACCTTATACTCCTGGCAAAGGATGCAATCTCTGCCCTTGTCTCCTGGCTCCTTCTGGACACTCTATCCATCCGGGGACTGTTGGCAGGACCTCAGGTGCAGAAGAAGGATGCCATGCAGTCTGAGCACAGTCTTATGCTTGCTGGTAGGCTGATCGTGTGCAGACAAGAGGGATCTGCTTCCTGGTAACTCGACAGCAATAGAGCTTACCAGGAATAATGGCAGGCAATACAATATCTAGTCCTGTATGTCTCATTGCCGTGGTGTGCAAGTGTGCGCAGCTGTCTGGGAGACTATGAGAGAATCTGTCTCTGTAATAACAGCATAAGCAAGTAGGCATAAGCAAGAGGCTGGTGATTCTAAATCTAATAATAAGCGAAGTGTGCCTGAATGTCAGCAATCGTGAGCAAGGGGGGGCCTGAGCACAGGGCCGGAGCATGAGTCAGAGCACTCTGGTGAAGCGAGAGAGCAGAAGCAAGCATGTTGTTTACCTGTGTGCCTCTATTTATCAGTTGGTGGCTAAGATTAATGGCCCTTCTGACAGTAGAATGACCAATCAGGTTATGGCAGTCAGCCAAACAATACTATAATATGAAAAATCACAAGTCTAGTATCCCCAAATATGGGGAGAGCATAGGTGGGCCACACGCTAAGCGCGTGGGTTTATGCAACATGTTTGCAACCACAGATAAACCATGGCACTAAGTGCCTCATCCAGCCTTCTCTTAAACACTTTCAGGGATGGTAACTCCACCATCTCCCCAGGCAGCCCACTCCAGTGACAATCACTCTTGTTGTGAAGAACTTCTAACATACATCCTAAACCTGCCCTGGCACAACTTGAGGTTGTGTCCTCTTGTTCTGTCCCTGGTTGCCTGGGAGAGGAGACCAATCCCACATGGCTACGACATCCCTTCAGGCAGTTGTAGAGAGCAATAAGGTGTCCCCTGAGCCTCCTCTTCATGCCATGAGTGTATGTTTCCCTATATCAAATACAGAACCACTGACAAATCCAGATGTCAGACTGTTCTTGATATATCAGAGTAAATACTGTTTTCCATAGTATCAGTATGTTCTGGGAGTTCTTTCTTTCTTTTAAGTACTGCAGAGATTTTATACATTGTCTTCAGTATCAAGATAAAATAGCTATTAATATTTGACTGTCATAAGAAAAATGCAGTGATAACCAGTGGTGACCAAATTATTAAAACACCAAAACCACAAACCCACCAAACACAACATGTTCTTGGATTATTTTTAATTGAAATAAATTTGAAAGTTGTAGCAGCTACCTTTTTGCTGCTGTGGGAGAAATGTGATCCAAGCTCACACAGATCGGTCTGATCAGAGCGATGCCACATGGACTCCAGACGATTCAATGTGAATTATACCAGAGACCTTTATTGATTGCTCTGGCTCTCATTATACAGTCTTGAGCATACAGCACACACCTACACATTAGCATAATTAGACAAGAAGAACCCAGTCTTTTACATACACCATGCCTTGTTTTTCTCATTAACAAGATGTCCACTTATCTATCCTTCTCCCCAGATAAAGTAGCCAGTTGTGGGAACCAAGGTCAGCATTTGCTTGTTATTATTCCTTCTCACATTGCATTCCCACT
>WAAF01011421.1:14862-28039 GCA_013400475.1 Tricholaema leucomelas
TATAACTTATTAATAATGATATTATAATAACCAGCATACATTCAGCTATAAATAGGGAGAGGAGTTTCCCTGCAGCAAATACCACTTGGGGTCTATATACTATTTGCCCAGCAGAGTGGGCTGAAACTCTTTCTGATCTATGGCAGGAGGCTATAGGAATTACAGAGGCATTAAAGCATTTACATAGAATTCTCATTAATTATCAATAATCACCGATCACCCTCCAGGGACACGTCACAGCCTATTACTAGTGTCCAAACTTCAGGGGAGTCTTTGCCCGTGGATTTTGAGGCTCGAATCCTTCTGGCTTCTGGCGGAAAGGAGAATTTTCCCTGCTCCTGGGGAAATGAATCTTCCCAGCAATCTGGGAGAAATGATTACAGTCTCTGACCTTATACTCCTGGCAAAGGATGCAATCTCTGCCCTTGTCTCCTGGCTCCTTCTGGACACTCTATCCATCCGGGGACTGTTGGCAGGACCTCAGGTGCAGAAGAAGGATGCCATGCAGTCTGAGCACAGTCTTATGCTTGCTGGTAGGCTGATCGTGTGCAGACAAGAGGGATCTGCTTCCTGGTAACTCGACAGCAATAGAGCTTACCAGGAATAATGGCAGGCAATACAATATCTAGTCCTGTATGTCTCATTGCCGTGGTGTGCAAGTGTGCGCAGCTGTCTGGGAGACTATGAGAGAATCTGTCTCTGTAATAACAGCATAAGCAAGTAGGCATAAGCAAGAGGCTGGTGATTCTAAATCTAATAATAAGCGAAGTGTGCCTGAATGTCAGCAATCGTGAGCAAGGGGGGGCCTGAGCACAGGGCCGGAGCATGAGTCAGAGCACTCTGGTGAAGCGAGAGAGCAGAAGCAAGCATGTTGTTTACCTGTGTGCCTCTATTTATCAGTTGGTGGCTAAGATTAATGGCCCTTCTGACAGTAGAATGACCAATCAGGTTATGGCAGTCAGCCAAACAATACTATAATATGAAAAATCACAAGTCTAGTATCCCCAAATATGGGGAGAGCATAGGTGGGCCACACGCTAAGCGCGTGGGTTTATGCAACATGTTTGCAACCACAGATAAACCATGGCACTAAGTGCCTCATCCAGCCTTCTCTTAAACACTTTCAGGGATGGTAACTCCACCATCTCCCCAGGCAGCCCACTCCAGTGACAATCACTCTTGTTGTGAAGAACTTCTAACATACATCCTAAACCTGCCCTGGCACAACTTGAGGTTGTGTCCTCTTGTTCTGTCCCTGGTTGCCTGGGAGAGGAGACCAATCCCACATGGCTACGACATCCCTTCAGGCAGTTGTAGAGAGCAATAAGGTGTCCCCTGAGCCTCCTCTTCATGCCATGAGTGTATGTTTCCCTATATCAAATACAGAACCACTGACAAATCCAGATGTCAGACTGTTCTTGATATATCAGAGTAAATACTGTTTTCCATAGTATCAGTATGTTCTGGGAGTTCTTTCTTTCTTTTAAGTACTGCAGAGATTTTATACATTGTCTTCAGTATCAAGATAAAATAGCTATTAATATTTGACTGTCATAAGAAAAATGCAGTGATAACCAGTGGTGACCAAATTATTAAAACACCAAAACCACAAACCCACCAAACACAACATGTTCTTGGATTATTTTTAATTGAAATAAATTTGAAAGTTGTAGCAGCTACCTTTTTGCTGCTGTGGGAGAAATGTGATCCAAGCTCACACAGATCGGTCTGATCAGAGCGATGCCACATGGACTCCAGACGATTCAATGTGAATTATACCAGAGACCTTTATTGATTGCTCTGGCTCTCATTATACAGTCTTGAGCATACAGCACACACCTACACATTAGCATAATTAGACAAGAAGAACCCAGTCTTTTACATACACCATGCCTTGTTTTTCTCATTAACAAGATGTCCACTTATCTATCCTTCTCCCCAGATAAAGTAGCCAGTTGTGGGAACCAAGGTCAGCATTTGCTTGTTATTATTCCTTCTCACATTGCATTCCCACTCTTCCCCCTTTTTGTTTTAAAATGAAGGCAGCGCTTCTCACCCATTGCAGGGCTCTTGTAAAAGATAACACTTTAAATATTTCTCATGGAAACAGCTGTTGCCCATCTTTGTCAATGGGTGAGTCTGGCCCTAATAACAGAGGAGCAACCGGTAGCTCTATTTTGCAGTTGCCTATTCATTAAACAGAATTGCTAAAAGCTTGTGAAATACCTAAATTTGTTAAGCATGGTCAAAGCCCAGAGGTAGGCTGGACATAACAAGCTGGTATCCATTAAAGACCTCTGAGCATACATAAACAAACACAAGCACATTCTAGGCACATTCTAGGCTAACAAATCTATTGGCCTTCTCTAGGGTGAATCTCTCTGTGTGATTTATCTGGAGAATTTTTGAATTTTCCTTCTGTCCCTTCCCCTCCCTCCCCCCCCCTTTTTTTTTTTAATGCAATGGTGCCAAATTAGCATAAGCAGGTACTAAGTATAATATATGAGCATACAACTGCATAAATATGATCGTACCTTTGAATAATTGCAGTGGCCTATCGCAAGCCATCTTTTAGAAAAACAGTGCCTAATCTGGCATGCTGCAAGTGAAATCTCAGTGTTTATGTGAAAACTGAATCCAATAATCTTTGCCATAATAACTTTGAAAGTGTATCATAGAAGGAAAAAAAAAAAAAAGAAAAATATTCTATAATATCCCTATTATAAACTCTTAGCCTTAACTTTATTAATGCTAGAAATCGATTAACTAAAAGAAAAGTTAAACCATTGAATCAATAAAAAGGATGTTACACTATGTAGCACTCTTTGAAAATGCCATGGCATGTAGAAAAAAAAAAAAAAAGAAACTTTTAAGTCAGTCAACCTAAAAGAAAAATTATTAATCTCTAAAATTTATCCTGTTAAAATTACTACAAACTTACTCTAATTATAATATTCTATTACAATTAACAAGCATTTAACATCTTATCTAGGAACTTTTAAACTCTAGAATGTATTTCAATCAAAAGCTAAAATCATTATCAGGGTTTGCATTCGCAAGAAACTATCAGTAAAATATAACATTGCCACTTCAAGAGTAAGAGTGGGCTGGGAGAGGGGGAGTGGCATCCCCGTGCCAGGCCACTCCATGAACCCAAGTAGAGTGGGGGGGGAGGAATGTGTCAGGCCATGCTGGGTGGAAAACCTAAAAAAAAAAAAAAAAGGCAAAAAAAAAAGCTAAAGTAAGGATCCAGATCTCGAACAGAGGCAAACAGACCACAACAATCTTCCGTTGTTTCAAAGCCTTCAAGTCTTTTTTAACAATGAACTTTATGATGTGATCCGAGATGAAGAGGGGGGTGGGGGTGATGTCCCTTGTTGTGCAGAGCCTGCACGTTTGTCCATGACAAGGTTATTATCATGATGGTGAGTCCTGATCTGCTGGAATGTTTATATGGTTTGATCTGTCTTGTGGGGATCCAGCAGATACCATCCCCTGTAAGTAAACACATATACCTTTAACCAATCGTTTTCACTTCCACAGGACCTTTACATTCTCCAGTATTTCAATCTTTAAACAATGAAGGAAATTTGAATATTTTTCAGTGTCACTCTGCCTTGTGCTGGTAAACGTGGGTGTAAACAGCGAGGGATCATGAACAGTTAACAAGACTTTATGTGCCCATTGTTGTGATAATTGTGACACCTCTGTTTGAAAGGCCTGCTTGAAAGCTTGTCTATGCAAAAGGCCCAGACCCCTGAAGCATTTGCAATTGAACTCTGTATAATGGATCTGTGTTCTGCCATGGTGTAGCTGCAGAAAAGTGTAATTGCTGAGAGGAAATAAGTATGGTATTTACAAACATTCTTATGTCATATGGTGTTAATAACTGAGCTGTAAAAAAATGCTGCAGTAACAATTGAGTAAATGGAGACAGGAACCCATAAGTTGTTATCACCTGTTTGGCCTTTTCAATTACTTTCCAGTCTAACGCAACTCATTGCCCTCCTCTCTGAGCCCCTGTTACCCCAGGAAATGCTGATGGGAGTATTTCACCCTCAATAACATCGTTCTTGATAATTCCTTTCCATCTAGTAACTGAATTGCCCCTATCAGTAAGTCCCACAGCCCCTGTCCCAGGCAATGGGATATTATGAGACACGGGACACATCGCGGGGGCAGGCATTGGGACAGGGATTGTAGGATTTAATCGAAGGGGGATGGGGAGTGCTGACAAGTGATCAGCATTATACTCATCTACTTTCTCCATTGGTTCATCCTTAGCCTCTAACTTCTGGAGTCTGTCAAGAAGGTCTTTCAGCTGTGAGTCTCTCAGCCCGGGGGATTCATGTTTTTGGGGGTGAACTACGTGTGTTGGAGGTGTGGAGGGCAGCAAGGGTGGATACAGGGACTGGTTTTGCCTTGGAGATATTGATACTGGAGGAGGAGGGGTGCTCACTGCACGGATGGTATCTGGTTCGCTGTCAGTCAATCGTAAAGAGGATGATGGAGGTGTTTCTGGGTTTTGATCGCTGCTTATTTTCTTTTCCTCTGCTTTTCATACTTTTGGTTGATTGATTCTTTACCACAGGTAAAGATGAAAGATGTGCACAAAATTAATATTTTATGTGGGATTAAAAGAAAATTACACAGTTAGATCTCTATGAATAGCATAAAGATACATCAAAAGCTAACAAATGCAGCTAAGGCATAAATCTAATTCCTAGTGGAAGAAAAAACTTTCCCTTAAGAAAGTAACTCAATTATCCTATCTCCTTCAGTGATTCTTGATGCAATACATCAGTTAAAAACCTTTAAGTTAGGCAAAGCAATGGACCAAAATAATTTAAAAATAAAAGGCAGGTTGCAAAACCCCAGAGCATTCAAACTCTTTCAAGTGGAAGAATATAGGAATATTTCCCCCCGCTACTTATACCATTCAGTACATGGTATTTATGTATCATACTACAGAGCAGTATCACTATTAACTCAGAAACACAGCTATATCACAAAATTTTTCAAAAGACTATTGTGAATATTCAAGCACCTTTTAAGTTCTGACCACTTCAGTATGAAGCACTGGCTTTATGAGCATTACAAATTCAGGCACTGATTCATCACTCATCCTCTGTTCTTCAAGAGATATTTATCTATTTAGCCAAAACTATTTCTTCCAGTAAGTGTATTTAATGGATCTTTAGACAGGAAGAGGGAGTGGACTAATCACCATCTGGTAGCGTTCAGACCCACCCCTGGGAAGGGGTAAAGGCCACCTCGAGTCAGGTTCAAGATCACTCCCTCCAGGAGGGTTAACCCTGTACACTACCAAAACAAAAAAACCCAACAAAACTAACCAAACAAGCGAAAAAACAAAACAAAACAAAAAAAAACAACAACAAAAAAAACCCAACCAAATTTAACTCCCAAACCAAGTAAAAGAATTCTGAAAAGCCTATGGAAACATTCATTGTATTCATTCTTCCCATAGACTGCTGAATTATTGGAACAATTAATCTACCTACAAATAAATGCTCCTTAGGGGTGTTAGATGGTAATTACACATTCTTGTGTACTTGTGACATTTCAAATGCACATACCTCAGAATACTCCTTTGAAATAAAACAATTTTCCTCTCAATTTCTGCCTGATACTGTATTTATAAGCTAGAAAAAACACAGATGCATAGCTATATATGCATACATTCAAACAGGTCCGCATAAAACTGAAAAGGAAATTAACAATGAAAATTTAAATAATAATAATAAAATCTTTGAACATCTTTTTCTAACTTCATCTCAACATTTTCAATGCTTTGCTGACATCACAGGTATTTTACATTTTTATTGTTCAGAATTCTGCTTAATTCATAAACTACTACAAACTCTTCTGAGCTTTAATGTCAAGATGTTGCTCAGCTTTTACAGAACACACACAGCTGAAATGGCAGCTGATCTTTATGCTGTGATATTGCTGGATTCTATATAACCTGCTTAGTATCCTTATGCAAAAAAAACACCAACATAGAATCATAGAATCACAGAATCAACCAGATTGGAAGAGACCTCCAAGATCATCCAGTTCAACCTACCACCCAGCCCTGTCCAATCAACTAGAACATCCGACTTGCAAGATGATTTTTAGCCTTTTGTTCGATGGGAGCAATAGATCACATGACAACTTGATTGTTTTTCCTATTTGGTCTTGGCTCAGAAAAAAAAAATCTTAAAATTAATTTGATTTAAGATAGAAGTAACATCTTTCAAAATTTCTCAACTAAACGGAATGAGACTCAAAGCACTTAATACGCAGAATTTTAATAGAAAAGGAGCATCAGGGCTCAACAATCTTCAAACAGCAGTAGAAAGAAATGTGGAATAACAGACTCCCCAGTGAAGAGGGCAAGAGAGATGACTTGCAAAAAGAGACCTCGGCTCATATTTGTCTGCTCTCTTGCTTCACAACAAATCGAGGTCTGCCACTTCACTGATGAGTGCTAATGTGCTATAAGGTATTCTGCATGTATTCTGTACTGCATAAAGTGTTTTATTGCTAAGTAAATGTGAGGGGAAAAAAAGAGCCCAGGTTCTCACCTCTTACATAGCTGCCCTAAAAGAAAAGGCTACAAAGAAAATTTCTCTGTCTCAATGAATATTCAAGTAAAACAGTTTCTGTAGGAGAGACAGAACAACATAGAAATAGTCTGCATAGCCAAATAAGACAGGATTATGGAAGAGTAAAAATCTTGGTCGTGTTTTCTTTTCCAATAAAACAGAAGGAAGATTTGAAACTTTCCCAAGCTTATAATATTGCAACAGGTAAATAAACTAATTAATAGACCAGATATTTCCAAACAGGGACCACAGATTATTCTCTGTCTGGGCAATGATACTCCCTGAGTCTTTGCAAGGTTTCACTTTCTAGCTGAGACTGTCCCTGGAAGTCTTGAAGCAACTTATACAATACAACAAGATCTGTCTGACAGGGGCTACATCAAGTACAGTTCTTATCCTTTTAACCCTCTTTCCATTGTCCTAGTCTTTGGATTTTTTATTTTTCCTTTTCTTCCTGGAGGACATCAGTCATTTGTTTGATGACACAAACCCCAGTAGCCATTACCAACTGAAGTCAAAACCAATGCCCTGTTCAAGCACCCCATTGTTAAAAGGAGGAACTGTATTTACATGACCTTCCCTCACAAAACCCCAGTCAACTCAAGAAAAGGTCATTGCAACTCTCAAAGTTGCATGAAAATACTACCAAGTAGGTAACATCCAGGGCATTTATAAGCTTATTGTTTCTTTCACTGCGGCTTATGAAAATTTGTCTGTAGAAAGGCAGCCGGAGTAACCATAGATATCAATATGGTTAGATCATTCTCGTTTTATTGTGGTGATATGGTGTCTTATATGCTAACTTGGAAGAGGTGTGCACAGCTAACTTACTTTAAGATTGGCACATGTGGAAAGCACAGATAGGTTTAAGGCTATGCGTAAGGCACAGATAGGTTAAGGCTTAAAGAAAACAATTATAGGGTCAGCCTCCTGTGGCCAGCAGATCGTGCCCCCTTGCAGCTGGACGTGGGGGTTGTTTGATCGCCTTAGTTCCTGCCTCCGAGATGAGCTCATAGACACTCCTCACAGCATGGGTTGCTCGTTTTTATCAAATCATGTCCTCTGTCAGCAAGAAATCCATCCACAATTCCCCCTTTTTCTTTTTGAGCAACTCAGGCTTTATCTGCAATTTTAGGCAGGCGTTAACACAAGAGTAAATAACACAACTACAAATCAATCAATAATACTAAAATAAAAAAGAGAATTTTCAGGAGTCCCTTAATACATTTGTGGAGCCACGATGGAATATCCCCAAACATATTTCTAAGGCAATCATCTAAGGACTAACTTCTTGATGGATTTTATTAGTGTGCTCCTTTAACCATTGTATGCTTTGTGTATAGATTCAGCATGGCCTGAGAGATTCATGCAACACATACCTTCAAAATTTTCACACCCGTGACCTTGTGTTAAAAGCAGAAAATTGATTGCTGCACGATTTTGTAGCAGTGCATGTCTTAAGCTATTTTGATCTACTAGCATTTTTTCTAAAATATCCGTAGTTACGTTAGCCTGTTTTTCAGACCAGCATGCAGGCTTAGCGAGATGATTCAAAGCATCAGCGGCAGCAGCACCTGGAACAAAGATGGCTAAAGCTGCATGGGCAACTACACTTAGCAGATTAACATTGTCCTTGCATCCGGAAGAAAGGCCAAGGGACTACTTACTTTGCTTCCTGTTGGTAATGTTCAGCAGCTGTCTATGATTGATTGAAAACATTGTTAATTTTCCCAAACAACATGGTTTCCCAATAACATTTTTTGGAATTCCTTGCCATGGTCTATTACCACATATCAAAAATATTCCTGGGGGAAGTGCTCTCATGGTATCATTTACCCATATGGTATATCAACCTGTGCTCTCAGCACTGAGAGCCCCCAAACCGTTCTCACTTTTATAATCTTTTCTACCAACTGCTACTCTTGAGACATTGGTCCCGCAATAACTCCCTGTATGCATATAATCATCTTGCAGTCCTGCAGTTACGTTGGTCCATGACAACCAATCCTGGGCTTGATATGGATTGGCTCTTTGTTTCAGGTTTTTCAAAACAAAACAGATTTGAGTCCAATTATTAGTAGTATTGCTTGTACCTTGAGACCCTAACAGCTCTAACTCCTGAGGATCCCAAGGAAGTGAAACATTTAGTTTATTGATCAATTCTCCAGCACAGCATGCTGTACTGTTTGCTTTGCTACAGTCATCTCTACTATATTCAGAAAATCAATTCTCATCAAAACCAGGTATTCCCAATAAACAAGTCTTAAAGGGATCCATAGCTGATGCCATTGCTAGACAAAATTATTGGGTCCACATTTGATTTGCCCATGTTACCCACAGATTTCTCCTAGAGTCAATTTTCATTGTCAGCTGCTTGGTCAGCAGAAGTGCCAGCATCAGGAGCATGCATACCACCGGTAGTCTTCTCGGCATCATTCTGCTACCTGTTAAAGGCAGGTTGGGCAAGGCGGCTGGAAACCTACAAAGGTCCTTGCTCTCTGGAAACACATATATAGCCTCGACTGTTAAATAGGTGTCCTGGAGGTCCTGTGTACCCCAGAAATTTCCTCTCCCTCTGTGGTTTGAATGGGAGAGGAAAAAGTCCTGTTTCTCCCCCCTGCTGCCCTGCAGGTGTGAAGGTGGGGGGAGCAGGGGGGACCCTTCTGGCACGAGGAGTGCCCTGTGCCGGGCCTGCGCTGCACTTGTCTGAGGATTGGCTGTGTGCTTCTTGCACCTAGGAAGTGGTAACTCAGCTCTTTGTCTGAGAAAGGTATAAATATTGGGGGGTTCCCACCTTGGGGTGTTCCCGCCTTGGTGTGCCTGCTTGGAGTTCTCCCTTTCCCTGGATAGCTTCTATGCAGTGAGCCTTTGATGCTCCGAAAACAAGNAAATTAGTTCCTGCCTCCATAAGAATAGGACAAGGGCAGGACCCTCCCAGAGGCCATTCCTGGGGTTCCTGTAGTGAACCTCAAGACCTGGGATGCAACAGCTAAGGAGCTCTTTATGGTGGAATGATGTGTAACTACAGGCAGCTCCTCTTGATCTTCCAAGAGACTCAGATAGTTTAAGACAAATAAAGCCATATTAAGCCTTTCTGTTATATCACTAACATCATTATCCTTATGAATCTGAGATGTGAGCAATTGGTATGCTGGCTCTATAGTAAACTGTCCTGTAGGGGAATGGGGTATCCCTGTAACATGCTTGATTCCCCATGTTTTCATGAAATGCCTAAATCTCTCTCCAGTATAATCAAGCCCATTGTCTGTCTTAATCTGTTGTGATTACCACAAAGCATGCTGTTAAATGTTTGCAAACATGCTTTCCTGTTTCTCCTGTCTGTGCTGTTGCCCATATAGTTTTTGAAAATTTATCTATAGAGATGTGAACATATTTCTGTCTCCTAATTGAGGAATGTGCGTAACACCCATCTGCCATATTTCCAATGCTTTAAGGCCTCTTGGGTTAACTCTGAGTCCTAGGCCCGGCCCATGATGACTGCACTGGGGACAGGCCCTGACTATTCCGGATGCCTCTAAGTGAGTTAACCCAAACTGTCGTCTCAAGGCTCGAGCATTCTGGTGGAACATTTTGTGAGAGCTTCTAGCTCATTCAAAAGTGTTTTCTGGGGAAACAATATGTGCTGGGGTGATCAACTTATCTGTCAGCAGGTTTTCTTCTCCTAGTCCTGTATTTAAGTGATAGCTCCTTATATGAATTATGCAGTAGGGATATTGACTGGCTTTAACTGCATCTCATATGTGTAAAAACAATGACTGTAGTTGTTGATTTTTAGTTCTTCGAAACAAGGTGTCTTCAATTCCATTCACCTCTCCTACAACATATAGCGAGTCTGTAACAATATTGGCAGGAACATGAACCCAATTCTGGAGGGCCGAACAGACAGCCACCAGTTCCAGTGTCTGAAAGGTGTCCTCACTTGTCCCAGTAATGACATGTTTATTCCAATGGTGGTCTATTTTCCAGACACAAACGGCAAGCCTCTTTCCTTTACCAGCATTGGTATACACGGTCTGTCCTTCCAATGGCGTCATAGATGCTTTTGGCTTCTCATCCATTGAAAGTCACTTATCACTTGCCAAAAAGCACCTTTAGAGGGTAGTGTATGTACAAGGCCCATGTATCCCAGCAGTGCTTCCTGAAGTGGTAGGGAATGCCATAGGCACCATTCTAAATGTTCATTTGCTATTGGCATGCTGATGTCAGCGGTTTCTTGTTCAGCAATGTCTACAATTCTTTGGCATCCTTTTCTGATTAACTCTGCTATTGCTTCCATTCTTTGTTGGATGTTAGGTTTTGGTTGCACCAAGGGTAACACCCATTCTAGAAGCAGTACATCTGTTCATCTAAATTTTTGTTTTCTTGGTTTATCAGATTTGTCAGTGACAGTGGCAGGTTGCATGGCTTGCACGGTGGTCTAATTTCCCCCTTTTTCTTTTTGTGTGCTAGTTTGAAGCTAGATAGAATGTTTTGGTGAGAAGAACTAGATTACAGGCTGTGAAAGGGAAACAATGGTAACGTCTACTTCACTCATAGGCTTGCTGAGATGTATAAGAACAAGAGTGTAACTATAGATAAGGGAGTTGGTAGTTGCTTTCTGTCCAGGCTGTGGGATTCATTTCTCTCTAACCTCACCTACTGTCTCTCTTATTAATCCATTTGCTTCCTACCTGCCCTGGCTGACCCTCCATTCTTTCCTTGGGCACAAGACAACATCAGGGGTATGGTAGAGAGGGGTGGGAGAAGGTGGAAGGGTGGTTGGGAGCCCCTCCTGGGGACTTAGGGTTCTGGGAGGGGTGTTATGTTTCTGTATTACCTTTTACCTTGTATATTTCTGTATATATCTGTATATATTGTAAATATCTGCTTGTATATTGTGCTAAGCTGTAAATATAAAAGCTTCATTCAATTTCTAGAGATGTCTGAGTCTAGTCTGGGTGATTTCTAAAGTGGGGGCGGGGGGGGCAGGTAACACCCAAATCATCACATCCTTTATTTTGGCACCCAATATGGGGCAAATTAAATTTGTATGATTGTTAATTAACTCTGGGAATCAGAATGAAACTAATGAAGCTATTTTACTTAGTGGGGGCTATTATGTGGCCTATTTTCTGCTTTCTGGTCTATAACTGGATTAAATCTCAATTTGGCTACCTTTTGTTTAATCTAATTTTGAAGAAGATTAAATCAAAGATTATATCAATTATTTAGAATCTTGGGGACTACATCCTTGGATATATTAGATTTAATATTACATGGTCTTTTACCAATAACAATACAGAAAATGTTACATCTACTGCTTTATCCACAGATTTAATGAGAGTAATTTTGCCTAAGACACAGGTACCTAACCCTTGTTCTGAATTTTATTAATATGAGACTGTGGTATGTCTGTGGTGTATGACCTTAGGTCTTGCAATTTTGATTTTCACATTAATTTTGGCATTATGTATGAGAAAATTGAGTGTGATGTCTTTAAGAAGCCAAAAGCAAAGGACAGTGTCTGAGACTAAAGATAAAGAGAGTTTAAATATTTCTAGCTCAGAGGGAGAGCAAGAGGACCACCGCTGCTTCTCTCATAGATTCTGAGAAAACTGCCAGTCCCGGGTAATCACAATAACATGGCAGACAGCCCAGGAACAGAGATAACTGCTCAGACTCAAAATGTTCCTTCAGCTAATTTGACTCCTCAGTCAGCAGAAACCACTCACCCTAAGTCAGATTCGAACTCACAGGCCTCAGGCCAGACTTTCAATAATTCAGACCCGGTAGAGGGGTCATCAAAGTCTGTTTCAGCTCAAATTATCTTGGCCCCAGTCAAAGCCTGGGCAAAGATAAAACATTTGACCCAGAGTGATTCAAAAGAGGACTTAGGGGAGGGGATCTCTAGTGCACAAGAGAAGGAAGAGAAGTACAGTCTTCCAGATTTAGCCAACATATTTAGATCTCGGTACTCTGACAAGAGGAGCATTGTGAGATTGGCTTGGCCAAGAAAGAGGGTGATTCTGAGAAGTTTAAGAATGCTCTTCAGAACGTTCTGTTTCTAGGACAGGGACAACCAGAACAACAAGAGGAAGAGGAGAAAGATGACATCCAGGATTACAATGATCCATTCAGAGAGGTCAGGAAAGTTAAAAAGGAATACTCAAGGGAATCAGGAGAGCCAATCCTAAGATGGCTGGTGAGATGACATACTATGGGTGCAAATGTCCTACAGGTAGGAGACAAGTCTGCCAAGTAGCTAGGACCACTCTCCAAGGAGAGTAGAGTGGACAAATACCTAGCAAGTCCTCATGGTAAAGTTAGCATGTGGCCACGCCTCCTGTTGGCTGTGGCTATGAGATCATAGTAGTATCATACTATCATAGTATCATCAGGGTTGGAAGAGACCTCACAGATCATCAAGTCCAACCCTTCACCACAGAGATCAAGGCTAGACCATGGCACCAAGTGCCACGTCCAATCCTGCCTTGAACAGCTCCAGGGACGGCGACTCCACCACCTCCCTGGGCAGCCCATTCCAGTAGCCAATGACTCTCTCAGTG
>WAAF01011423.1:0-19232 GCA_013400475.1 Tricholaema leucomelas
CCCTGATGATACTATGATACTATGATATTTATTATCAGAAAGCAAAAGATATTTGGGGGATGCTCTATTTTATTTGGTACAGTGGGTTTTTTGAGGTTTTATTACTGCTGTAAACTGAACATTCAGTTTTTCTTCACAGAAAGGTGAAAATGCAACAAATTGTTGTGTTTGTCAAATATTGGAAATGTTTCTTGTTTTGAAGATTTGAAACTGTGGCACATACATTATTATCACTACAAAGGCAATCTCAAACATCTATCTGTCTGTGTTATGCATGTATGTGTAATGGGAAAAGGTGAAATTAAAAAACTCCAAACTGCTACAGCCATTCTTGCTGTAGTCATTCTCACTGTGCTTGTTTTCTGTCATGCAGTCTCAGAAAAGTGCCTCCTTGAAATTATCAGGTCAGTTCGTGATTGGAATAATTGCAGAAAATATTTATGAGCATCCATGGATAGCCCTGGTGGTAGCACCATATACCATTGTGGAATTATGAGGAATTAGTCTGAAATCAAGTGTTAGTGCTTCTATATATGCATTGTAACAACCTTGATCAAACACATTACAGAGAGCTTGTGTACTTAGCAATTCCTTCCTTCTCTGAAGGAACTAATTTCCTCACCAGGGAGAATTCCTGAGATCACTCTAAACAGATTATCCCTTTTGAAGGCTCTCCATATGCATGGCATAGAACTTTGGCCTTTCCCGTTTTAACATGAAATGTAAAAACCTGGAAAGCCGTGTAACAGGTCATAGGAGTCTGCCAAAAACAAACAAGCAAACAAAACCCTCTCTGCTTTATTTGTGAATTGTTGAAACATAGCTGCTTTTTCTAGATATTGTGGCCTGATTGGTGAACATCTGGAAGTGTTCAGATAATGATGACTTATATCTCATATAGAAAAACTGTATCTTCCATATATTCTCTTACAGTATATCTTGTCAATTTCTTTCAGTAAATATAGACCTACCTGATTCTATTTATTTGTTTGTTTGTTTGTTTAAACCTGATTTTTGTGTATTTATTCATGGAAAAACATAACTTCTTCCTTCAGGACCAGTTTTGTGGCTATTTTGTTTGTTTGTTTGTTTGTTTGTTTTCCCTTCCAGATATGGCAAGCATGACACTGGGAAAGCAGGAAAATTCAGATTAATACCTGGCAGAAAAAGGACTATTTCAAGGTTACAAACTCCTTTGCTTTTCCACACCTGGGGCCTGGTGAGGTAAAGCTTTATTTTCAGAAATAATTGATGGATGTTGGAATGGCAATCACTTTTTAGTATTCACTTTTGGTGTTCCCACAGTGCCTAGGACAATGTTAAGTATTGTCAAGAATAAAACAGAAAGGATCAGGTATTACAGAAGTTCATAATTCATGTTATTAACAGTCTTTGAGTTTGGGCTATTGTGCTAGTTTGAAGCTAGCTAGAATGTTTTGGTGAGAAGAACTAGATTACACGTTATGAAAGCAAAACAGTGGTGATGTCTACTTCCCTCATAGGCTTGCTGAGATGTATAAGAATAAAAGCAAAACATAGATAAGGGAGTCTCTCACTTGGGCTGCTGGCTGAGCTGCATCTTCTAATCTCACCCTCCATTTCTTTCCTAATCCACTTTGCTTCCTAACCCTCCTGACCGAACCTCCATTCTTCCTTGGGACTGGGGTAAGGTTGAGAGGGGTAGGGGGAAAGTGAAAGGGAGGTTGAGAGCCCCTCCTGGGGACTCAGGTTTCTGGGAGGGCTGTTGTGTTTCTGTATCACCTTCACTTTGTGTATTACTGTCTATAACTGTATGTACCGTAAATATCTGCTTGTATATTGTGCTAGCTGTAAATATAAGCTTCATTCAAATTTCCAGAGCCGGCTGAGTCTAGTCTGGGTGATTTCTAAAGTGTGTGGGGGCAGGTAATACCCAAACCATCACAGCTATACTGTCTTTGAGTTTGTATTTTTAAATACAACCCAAAAAGCTGTTACTACAGCAACAAAAAACAGCCTTCTGAGAGTATTGCTAGACTCCCTGTTTACTTACTTGGACAGCCAAATAAGTATGGGGGGGAAATGGCAGGAAAAAGACTGAGTATCTGCTGCTGGAGGTGCTAATTGGTGACTGTTTAAAAGCCACTTCAGAAAGTTCTCTTTAAGAAAACACAGGCAAATCTGACACAATACAGAGCCAGATCAGAGGTAAGCTTTCTAGAATAACATTCATGAGTCTGTTGCGCTCCTTCGTGTCCCCTCTCTCCCCTCACTTTTTTTTTTCTCAACATGTCTGTGTTTTTTGGTTGTTTTGTTGTTGTTGTTGTTGGGTTTTTTGTTTGTTTGGTTGGTTTTGTTTGTTAGGTGTTTTTTGCGGGTGTTTTTTGTTGGTTTGTGTTGTTGGGGTTTTTTTTTGGCAATACTTTAGAACATTTCCGTGTGGTAGAATGTAACTTCTAGAGAGGTAGAATTTCAGCTGGTTGTTTTTCAAAGGCAAACCACTGCAGCAAAATGATACAGATATGTCTCTGGAGGAGACTGTATGCAGTAATACAATGGGGTGTGGGGAGTATTAGGTTTGACAGCAGGCAGCAAATACAGGAAGTTCAAGGAATATTCATACCAAAACAATTACTGTAAGTGACAACACTGGCCATTTTAAAACCAAACTGTTAAGCATTCAAGTATTAGGGAGAAAATATTCAGGTTAATTTCATATATTTATTCAAAGTAATACGTTTGGGGCCATGCTATGTAAGTATATCACGAAAACCAAGCGGAGCAGATAGAAATGCTCATTTAAAAGAACATTTGCTTTTATACACGCATTTCACATCCCATAACAGTTCTGAGAGATAATCCACAAAACAACAACAAGTGTTATTATCGTTATGTTTAACCTATTTATTAATTTATTTTGCAACCATGTGAAACCTGTTTCAGAGCAGGTCTTTTGCTGCAGTGCAGCTGGGTAACCGAGCAGTAGAGGGCATTATTTCTTTAGGAGACGACACTAGTTCCATTGAAAGACTATAACGTTTCATTTGGCAGGGTGGTGTTCCTGGATCCCTTTAGTCTTTAAATGCAGCCCATTCACATGTAGATGATGGAGACTGGGTAAAGGGATAAGTTCATACCACAAATCTGCAACATACTTTTTAGGGTTGAGTAAACTGTTACAAGAATTGTAGATCTGTTTGATTATTTCATGGAGTATTTCTTTGATAAATGAGAGATTCTGTACTCGTCACTCAAATTTACTCTGCCACAGTTTTATAAATTTGGTTTTCTCAAAACCCAAGCTGCTTCAGTTGGCTATGACCACTCAGTAATCCTAACAAAAGCACTTCCTATAGCACTTAAAGCAAGCTGTTCACGTTGACAGCAGCACTTGGGTAGGTATTTTGTGAGCATGTTCAAATGGAGTTGCTTGAGACTGTTTTAAAATCCCAGCAAGCATACCTGTTTTTTATGGGTTGTGACACTGCCCTAACTCATCTCTCTTTGAAACTGAATTTAGTGTGTTTCATCTTCCTCTCTCATTTGGAAAATGCTTGCTCATCTAGGGGCTGAGACCCCACTCTTTCAAAGATTCACAGAATAGTCTGGGTTTGAAAGGAACTTAAAGATCATCTAGTTCCAACTCCCCCTGCCATGGGCAGAGGTACCCTTTACTAGATTGCTCAAGGCTTCATCCAACCTGGCCTTGAACATCTCCAGGAAGGGGACATTCACAAACTTCCTAGGCAACCTGTTCCAGTGTCTCACACCCTCACTATGAAGATTTTTTTCCTAACATCTAGTTTAAATCTGTCTTCCTCAAGCTTCAATCCATTACCTCTCATCCTGTCAATACAAGCCCTTAGAAAAAGTCCCTTCTCAGCCTTCTTGTAGCCCCCATTCAGATACTAGAAGGCAGCTGTAAGGTCTTCCTAGAGCATTCTCTTCTCCAAGCTGAACAGCTCCAATTTTTGTAGCCATCCCATACAGGAGGT
The DNA here is from genome assembly GCA_013400475.1 of Tricholaema leucomelas. Lineage (NCBI taxonomy): Eukaryota > Metazoa > Chordata > Aves > Piciformes > Lybiidae > Tricholaema lacrymosa > Tricholaema leucomelas. The sequence goes on from WAAF01011423.1 coordinate 3,975, forward strand.
TCTGCAGCCCTCTGACCATCTTTGCAGCCCTCCTGTGGACCTCCTCCAGCAGTGAAATATCCTTATGCTAGGAGCACTAGACTTGGACTCCTCACCCCAAGTGAGGTTTCATGAGATCAGCGTGGAGGGGGAGAATCACCTCCCTCATCCTGCTAGTCACACTTCTTTTGATGCAACCCAGGATATGTTTGGCCTTCTGGACTGCACTGTTTTTCACTAGCTGATACTGCAAAGTGCTTCTGCTTGAGACTGCTCTTGAGCCACCCCTTGCCCACTTCATATTTGTGCTTGGGATTACTTTGACTCAGGTGTAGGACCTTGCATTTGACCTTTTTTGAACTTCATGAGGTTGGCTTGGACCCACCTCTCAGGCCTGTCCACATCCCTCTAGATGGCACCCCTTCTCTCCAGCATGTCCACTGGACCACACAGCTTGGTGTCATCTGCAGATTTGCTGTGAGTGCACTTAGTCCCATTGTCCATACTGCTGACAAAGACGTTAAAGAACACTGGTCCCAGTAGTGACTGCTGAGGGATGCCACTTGTCATTAGTCTCTATTTGGACATTGAGCTGTTGACTGCAACTCTCTGAGTGAGGTTATACAGTCAAGTCCTAATCCAATGAGTGGTCTACTCCTTAAGTGCGTGCTTTTCCAATTTGGTGACCAGGATGCCATGTGGGACAATGTCAAATGCTTTATTTACACAAGTCCAGGAGAGTGCCTATCACAATACTTGTGTTGGAAAGCAGCAGTTTAGTTGCACACTCAGTGGAAAAGGTTAACTGGCAGTGGCTGTGGATGACCTTTCTGGTCTTATTGCATGCCCTTCACCAAAGAACTGACCACATGCTGGGTACTATGAGAGCTATGTGTTAAGCTGTTCTTCTCTTGCAAGGAAATTGAGATTTTTTTTTTTCTTTTAAAATTGAGGTAAAACTGAGATGACAAAATGGTTTGCAGATGTGGATATCAGGCATAGACATGGGTATAAACTAGATATAGGCATGGTTAGACCCATTATATTCCAGATTTAATTTCAGAACTCGGCTCTTTCTGAGTCTAGCACCTTTTGTGTCACGGGATTGTGCAGAGTCACAGGTAAAGTAAGAAACAGTACAGACAAAAATGTGGGTTTGAAAGGTTATATACAATTTAGTAACATCAGGGAAGCAAAAAGATCTGCTACCAGAAATCAGTGTGTTTAAATTTTGGCTCATATTGCAATTATATTTATGACATTGCATCACAAAATGTGAAAATAAAATGCCTTCATGTTGCGTTGTCCCTGCTAATTCACCTCTGCTATTAGTAATTTTTCAACTGATACTGCTTGGTCATCAATAGTGCACAGCCTCACCATATATCAAAAAGAAACAGCTTGGGAGAAGCTGTAATTGAGAAATACAGGAGGAAGCCTGAAAAGTCAAAACTCAAAACCTATTCAATAAAACACCACTCTCCTTATGATGAGTGGTTTCATTTGATATCTGGTGAGTTGTTGTTTTAATTTTGCACTGATTTTCCTTCAGTTACAAACCAACTGTTTTAGTTTTGTGTTACTGTTGATATTTGTTTGCCTTAAAAAACACTCCTAAGCCCAAAACCAAACCAGTGTTTAATGAGCATAAAATAGCAATCAGTTACAAATGAGATGAAAAGCCTTAGCTCCCCGGACAACAGAAAGCCATTCCTGCCTTTTCAGCTGTCCAGTAGTTCTTCTGGTATTGCAAACCTTCAAAATAGTTACCTGAGATAATATCTGCAAACAAGACTCCTTTCCATGACACTGGGCTAGTGAGTCACAGAATGTTCCCTGCCTACTTTGTTTTTCAGTGAACGATTTGCTTGCATAATCCGAAACATTCAGGAATCTGATTGGGCAAAGCAACACTTATTATTTCTGAGGATGACTTTCAGGAGAAGACAAGGGAATATGGGCACATCCGGACTCAAATTATGTGTGAAAGGATAAAAATAATCCTGAAAAGTAAGTATCATAGCCCTCTACAGGTGTGGAATTGTGAAGATGGTTTTGAGTCTGGAATCTTTGCTGTCTGGTGCTTAGCTTAAACGTTTACTCTATGGTTTCATTTTGATATGATAGGTTTGAAAAGAAAATACCAGCAAAAGCAAAGGCCACCTTAGTGTCACAACAGATTAGTGGGAACAAAAGTGGTTTCCAACCACAAACTGATGTTTGTGAAGAAGGCTCACAGACTTGAGATGAAAAAAGACTTAAGGATCTGTGGAAAAATAACTTTAAAGAAAGCCTTAAACCAAAACTTTTTTTTTTTTTTTTTTTTTTTTTTTTTTCTTTTNTTTTTAATGGTAAGGGAGAGTTTCATGGTTACAGTTTGTCCAACAAAGAGCCTAATATGTGCTTCTGGTGCAAAGAAAGGTGATGGGAGTGCAGAGCAAGGCATATTGATGAGACAAGAGAAAGAAGGATCTCTTTGTGAAATGGAGAGCTATGGGGTGAGTCATGTCACTAAGCTTTTGGAATATGAATTGGCAGGCTTCATCTTGCAGCTCCAATGCCAGGTAAAACAGTCACAAAAGCTGAAGGACCATGGAAAGGTCTTCTATCAGCTACTGGATATGGCGAGACACAGATTAATTAGATGAGGAAATGTAATGCTTATGGATAGTGGCAAGTTCTGATGCCTTGTTGGTCAGCAGTGGCAGATCAATACTTGAATGAAAACAGATTTATAGGCAGTTTTCCTAGTGGAAGGACTCCCATAGGTCCCTAGGAAGTTGAGCAATAATTTAACAAGACTTTTCAATACTTGCATTTATTTATTTGTGCACAGATATGAGACTTTTACATGAAAGATATTGGATTGAAGTTGATTTGTTCAAAACCAGAAAAGAAGCCTGAGATGAGAAAGCATCCCAGGTTCTCCAGGTTTTGCTTTAAACACTGGTCTGTCTCAGCTCCAGTTGTGGCATACTGATTTTTCTCTGAAAGTATGAAGGTTGAATTCTTCCCTGTGTGTTTGGTTGCTTCACCAGTGAGCTTAGCAGTTTGCAGACTCAGTTTGGGTGGAAAGTACTTAACAGATTAACTGGGAAATAGAAAGTCCTCTGTATAAAATACTCCCAGGTCTACAGTTAACAGCGTATGTAATTGGTTGGTATTGCTCTTTATGACATTACCAGTCCTGAGCAGAAATAGAAGAGGAAAAAAAAAACCCAAAAGATTAGAATCACAGAATCATAGAATCAACCAGGTTGGAAGAGACCTCCAAAAGCATCCAGTCCAACCTATCACCCAGCCCTACCCAGTCAACTAGACCATGGCACTAAGTGCCTCATCCAGTCTTTTCTTCAATACCCCCAGGGACGGTGACTCCACCACCTCCCTGAGAAGCCCATTCCAATGCCAATCACTCTCTCTGGGAAGAACTTCCTCCTAACATCCAGCCTATACCTCCCACAGCACAACATGAGACTGTGTCCTCTTGTTCTGTTGCTGGTTGCCTGGCAGAAGAGACCAACCCCCAACTGGCTACAGCCTACCTTCAGGTAGTTGTAGACAGCAATGAGGTCACCCTCAAGTCTCCTCTTCTCCAGGCTAAACAATCCCAGCTCCCTCAGCCTCTCCTCATAGGGTTTGTGTTCCAGGCCATTCACCAGCTTCGTCATCCTTCTCTGGACACGTTCCAGCATCTCAACATCTCTCTTGAATTGAGGGGCCCAGAACATTGCATTACAGTAGTACCATAGCATAAGGCTGTCTGTCTCAGGACTCAAAGGGTGATCTCAAACTTTTAAAAGGCATATACTGATGCTGAAATAACAATGGTATCTATCTTGAATGTTAACCTATGACGAAGTCTTCATCATTGCTAGAAAGGCGCAGCATTCTCCATTATACTTGGGTTTTAGGTTTTTTTTATCCCTGGAAAAAATGGCACTAGCAAACATTAAATATTGTGTTTAAATATTAAACATCAAAGTGCACCATCAATTTTTAATAAACCAATTAACAAAGAAATATCTCCATTTGTTTCTGTGCAAATGTAAGGGTAGCACAAAGAGTTTAGCAGACAGAATGTCAGTTGCAATGCAAAGAAAGGACAGCATTATGAAGAAAAACTGCACTCCCAGAAGGCATGTTATTAAACCTAAATAATACTGGGAAGAAAGGGAGGGCCTGAGATTTTAGAAGGCATCTTAATCTGGGGAGATGGTTGAAGGATACAACCTTTAAATCCTTCAGGATTCATTAAAAGGAAACTAGCGCCCTAACTTGTAAGTTACATGAGTTACCTTTAACATTTAGGAAATGAATGCTGCAGAAAAGCAAATTGATTAGCTGTAGCTTTTCACAAATGGTAGTGTATTTTCATAGGGAAATATTTCTTCATCATGTTACTGCAGACTCCTGGTACTGATATTCAAATGCAAATCCGTACAGTATTTTTAGTTGTAAGCTTATTTCCAAAGCAGACCTTTCTCCACCTAGCAAAGTACTAGGAGATTCTGTCTCTGGAAATCTAGGAATGCTAATAAGAGCACATCTGTAAGTAGGAATTTCTTTCACTTGACACATTTAACATGGAAATGCTATCTTTGAGGCTAAGATGATCACTTGTGAAAAGAGTTAGATGCTAATAAGGAGAATATGAAGTTTATGAGGTGGGATAACATTTGAAACAGCCTTATTCCTGGGCAAAGGCCACCTGGCTGTGCTATATGACATCTTGTATAGATGGGACCATGCCAAGAATCCATGGCTTCAGAGTTGAAGCACTGTAGAAGGTGAAGGCTAACACAGAGGTTTTAAAATGTAAGAATAGTTCTCTTCCCTTCATAAACCCATAGCTCATAGAACATATCAAGAAAACAATGAAGTGCAGGTGTTACATAATAACAATAACAGTAAAATGGCAGTATTATTAACACTAATATTAATAATATTATATTAAATAGTAATGATAATAGCAATAATTAATTATAATAGTAGTAGAGCTTGTTGTTGTTATGAAATTGAAGGGGTAAGAATAAATTTCATGTGTAGACTGATTATTTGTATCAGCAGTACAGGTTTTCATGGCTTCCACTGCAGAACCTATTGCTTTTCTTCTCCTAAGATAAAATGTAGGACTTAATACAGTTTGGGTGCATGTTCTAGTTGATTGGATAGGGCTGGGTGATAGGTTGGACTGGATGATCTTTCAAGTCTCCATCAACTTGGTTGATTCTATGATTCTATATTCTACTGGGAAAACAATCAAGGTGGGAGAGATCACTGAGCTGATGGTCAAGAGCAACTACTGCAGTCACCATATTTTAGCTTACTGAGATGTGATGGTTTGGGTGTTACCCGCTCTTCCCTCCCCACCCCCCACCCCCCCTTAAGAAAATCACCCAGACTAGACTAAGCTCATATCTGTGCACAAATAAATAAATGCAAGTATCTATTGTAAATATCTGCTCATATATTGTGTGAAGCTGTAAATATAAAGCTTCATTCTAATTTCCAGCTCAGCTTAGTCTGCAAATATAAGCCCATAAACGTGAGATGAGAGAATACTGCTAATGATGGAAATCAGTATGAATAACCGTAAATGCAAGTATTGAAAAGTATATACAATAGATACACCTATATAAGAAATGTACAAGTTGAAAAGGTAATACAGAAACACAACAGCCCTCCCAGAAACCAGAGTCCTCAGGAGGGGCTCTCAACCACCCTTCAACCTCTGTTCCATTCCTCTACCTTATCCCAGACTTTGCCTTACATTCAAGGTGAGTTTGGAAAATCAGCCAGGGAGGTAAGGAAGCAGGCAGATTGGTTACACAGATAGCAGTTTAGAGAGACAGAAGTGCAGGCAGCCAGAGCCAGAGAGCAACTCTGTTACCTATATTTATGTTCTTGTTTTTATACATCTCAGCAGGCCTATGAGTGAAGTAGATATCACCATTGTTTCCTTTTCACAGCCTGTAATATAATTCTTCTCACCAAAATATTCCAGCTAGCTTCAAACTAGAACATGAGAGTATAAGACTACATTTTTTCCCTAGAGTCAAAACGTGATTGTTGTTTATAAACATTTTTCCTCTAAGTGTATTCTGAACTTTAAAAAATCTGTTGAACTAGGCTTCATCTAATCTCTACTTCGAAAAACATACCCTCCTTATTTCCCAACACCCTCCTCAAATCATCCCTCAAAATAAAATATAAATGTACCTTTTAGATCATTAACCTTTTTTAAGGCAATGGGACATTTAGAACATTCAACAGAATGATGCTAGAGTGCTTCCCTTTGTGAACATCCTGAACGAAACAGCCCTGAGAACAAACTGTTCTGTTTTGCTATTAGAGCACTGCTTTTTTTCTGGCACTTAATACCTCACTGAACACCACTGTTATTTTACAAGACCTTCAAAAATTGCCTTCAGCCTGTTATACTAAAGCCAGAGGCTTAAGTGCAGAGCTTTGTGCTGTTCTTTTCTGCTCAAAGCAGTTACTCTCTGCACTTCTCCATTTACTATTAATTATGTATGAATAGCACTTGCACACATACTGGAAATCTACAGTGCTTATGATGGGATCTCAGAAGATGCAGAGGAGAGAATTTTCACATTTTCATGTTGTAACTGCAATTGATGGCTGGGCTCAGATCCCAGTAGTTGGACTTGATTATCTTGCAGATCTTTCCCAACCAAAATAATTCTATGATTCTGTAGCTTAAGAGACTCAGGAATTGCTAGCATAGGTCACATTGTAAAAATTGTGTAAAGTTTAATGGTCTAAGCGGATGACATCCTTCCTCGTTCTTTTGGTGTGCTGAGAACAGAAAGCTTTTCATTTATTACTTCCTTTTGGTTCCTGTAATCAAAATATAGATGGAACTAAGTTCATGGGAAGAAAGATGTGCTGATTGTAGAACAGTTAATGTAGCTTAAATAGTTTGGTCTGGTCATTTCCTGTTGTGTTGATGGTTATGCCCACCAAGCTGTTCTCACTCCCCATTCTTAACTGGGAAGAGGAGAAAAAGTATGATGAAAGGCTTGTGCATTGAGATAATTACAGGGAGAGATCAATCACCAATTACTGCCATAGCCGAAACACTTGACTTGTGGAAATCAATTTATTGCAAATCAAGCCAGAGTATCATCATAGTATCACAGTATCACAGTATCATCAGGGTTGGAAGAGACCTCACAGATCATCAAGTCCAACCCTTCACCACAGAGATCAAGGCTAGACCATGGCACCAAGTGCCACGTCCAATCCTGCCTTGAACAGCTCCAGGGATGGCGACTCCACCACCTCCCTGGGCAGCCCATTCCAGTGTCCAATGACTCTGTCAATGAAGAACTTTCTCCTCACCTCGAGCCTAAACTTCCCCCGGCGCAGCCTGAGGCTGTGCCCTCTCGTTCTGGCGCTGGCCACCTGAGAGAAGAGAGCAACCTCCCCCTGGCCACAACCACCCCTCAGGTAGTTGTAGACAGCAATAAGGTCATCCCTGAGCCTCCTCTTCTCCAGGCTAAACAATCCCAGCTCCCTCAGCCTCTCCTCGTAGGGCTGTGCTCGAGGCCTCTCACCAGCCTCGTCACCCTTCTCTGGATACGCTCAAGCATCTCGATGTCCCTTCTAAACTGGGGGGCCCAGAACTGAACACAGTACTCAAGGTGTGGTCTAACCAGTGCAGAGTACAGGGGCAGAATGACCTCCCTGCTCCTGCTGACCACACCATTCCTGATGCAGGCCAGGATGCCATTGGCTCTCTTGGCCACCTGGGCACACTGCTGGCTCAAGAGTAGGGTAATAAGAGACAAAAACAGATCTTAAAACACCTTGCTCTTACCCCTCCCTTCTTCCTGGGCTCAACATCACTTGTGAATTCTCTACCTCCTCCTCCTGAGCAGTGCAGGGGGATGAGGAACGGCAGTTGCGGTCAGTGCATCAGAGGTTGTTTCTGCCGCTCCTTCTTCTCAGTTTCTCCTCCTGTTCAAATACGGCCTTCCATCCATGAGCGACAGTCCTCCAACAGCTTCTTTAGTCTGAGTTCCTCCCAAGGACTGTTGTTCTCCATAAACTCCACCATGGATCCTTTCCATGTGCCTTTTGCATGATGCTCTTCAGGAACAAAGTGCTCCAGTGTGGGTCTCAACTCCTGCCAGCAAACCTGCTCCAGTGTGGGCTCCTATCTCCGTGGATCTACAGAGCCTGCCAGGAGCCTACTCCATCACAGGCTCTCCAGGAGGTCACAGCTTCCTTTGGGTGCATCCACCTGCTCTGCAATGGATTCTGCTCGATTGTCAACCTCCATGGGCTGCAGAACAATATCCTGCCTTACTGCACTGATGCCTGAACCTTCTCTCCCACCCTTACTGGCCTCGGTGCTGTTTCACATATTCTCATTCCTTTCTTCTGATTGCTCCTCTGCATCTGTGTTTTCTTCCACTTCTTAAACACGTTATCATAGAGGAGCTTCCACTGTCACTGAAGGGTTGGCCTTGGCCAATGGAGAGTCTCTCTTGGAGCCAGACAGCATTAGCTCTGTCGGACATGTGCAAAGCTTCTGGCATCTTCTCACAGCTTTTAGCACACTTAATACCCAAACATTGCCACACAAAACCAATAAAGGCTAGGACACATTCTAGCAGTGACAGAGTTAGTGTTCAACAGTAAATCATTGATGTATCTCCAACATACTACTGTGATTACCAAGACACAACACTGAAATGCAAAGAGTGGTATTTCTAAATCAGATGAACATTTGTTTTGGAGTTTTCTGTCTAAATACACATGAGCTTGCTGTCTTTTCTCGAATTCCTCCAGCTAAATTAACTGAAATACTTAAGGTTTTCATTCTATGTAGTTTTATTCTGGTTATTCATGAAGTAAGCTTTCTGTTATAGTTTCTTTGCAATAGTTGCAGGAGGCAAGCTGACGAACTGATTGTATTCCATCAGAGGTTACTAGATGAAACTTTCAGAAGAGAAGTCAAAGTTAATTAATTTCAAAAGTTGAAATTAATGAGGATCATTTATTTATTTATTTAGCTGTCCACCGCAGTCTCAGTCCATCTTTCAATCCCTGGAGCAGAATTTAACTTTCATCACTACTGTTAATTAATCCATTGCTGGCTGGAGTGAAACCCCATGAAACAATCTGCATATCTCAAATGTCTATGATTTTGTGTGCCACTAGAGTGGGAAGTTGTGGAGAAGCAGCTGAGGAGATGGATCTTTCAGACTACTACTCCTAATTCATCCACTGAAAAAATTTAATTGTGGCCATTTAACAGGTATCTGAACCAAATACCTCTCTCATTTATTTTACATGGTCTTACATAATGCATGGCACTTCTACTTTTGCACTTTTTGGAAATCTTGAGACAAAAACATGAACGTGGAAAGAATCAGCCTGAAATACCAACATGATTGCTTTTCTTGTATTTTGAAGGAAAGAGAGTCCCAGTTGAACAACATGCCAAACATAGATTAAGTGTAATATGACTGTATATGGTGGAAATTACAATTATCACTGTTACTACTGGGTTTTCTTTTCTCTACCAAAAGGAAGAGAAAAACACATTAACTATGTATTCTGACACATGTTTCCAGATTGGTTCAGTCTTTTTAAACAAAAGAGGAAAGGTAAATTCATTACACAGACTACTGGAAACCGAGGCTTCTCTTTAATTAATTTGCAAGGATATGCTCAACCTGCATAGTCACTGAACTCAGATAAATGTTTGTGTGCTCGTATGCTTGTGAGGTCTGGGCTTTATGAAGGGCTTGCCATAGTATTAGTTCTCCTGTATTAAATAAATGGAAGGAAGGAAGATTTTTTTTCTTAGAGATCAGTGCAGGGAAAGGAAACGTGTAACATCTGTCAGCCATGTTTTTAGTTTATTGTGGGCTGTTGTTATTTGTGATATTAGCAAGAGAGGCAAATTACAGTATGCAGATTGATGTTGGCAGTTGGAAACATTTCTGCACAATTTACAAGACATAACACCTATTTCATTTAAACTGAAATACTTTTGTTGAGTATGAAACAAATGAATTAGATATGGAATAAGCCATTATATTTGGAGTTCTGAAAGCACTTAAAAGCTCTAGGCAGTTTATGTTTAATTGTCTCTCCAAGGTAGAAAATAATTGTATATAGGCAGATCCCTTAACACATTCTTCTTCATCCCTACATTGAACTTTCTTATCTGAAGGAGAGACAGAGGAGAAGTAAAAGCACAGTCTAGCCAGGAAAGTGGGTAGGTTAGTTGCCCACCAAACTATTTACTGTTGCTGGGTGTCTTGAGAATTTGCTACAAAAATCAATTTTGTGTCCTTTGTTCTGTACTATGTCCTATTCGAAGTAAATAATGCTAATTCAGTACTCTTGAGGAAAAAAAAATTGCTCAGATTGTTGCAAAGTTGAACAGCAGTTTGTCCTTCATAAAATCATTAACTTCACTGATAGTTGACTATTATTGAGATTACAAACAGTTGCTTTCCTGTAAGAAGTTTCTGAAAGGTAAGCAATCAGGAAGCACAGAGGTGAGTCTACAGATGTTCAACAACCTGAATATTGTCTTCCATGAATTATGTGCCTGTGATTCTGCTTACAGAAGTTTTGGACCATAAAACTAAATCACAGGATCACAGGATGTTAGGACTTGGAAGAGACCTCTGGAGATCATCACGTCCAAACTCCCTGCCAAAGCAGGACCATAATCTAGTGCAGGTCACACAAGAACATATCCAGACAGGTCTTGAATGTCTCCACAGGAGGAGATTCAACAACCTCTCTGTTAAGTCTGTTCCAGTGCTCTGTGACCAATACAGTAAAGTTCCTCCTCATGTTATCACAGTATCACAGTATCATCAGGGTTGGAAGAGACCTCACAGATCATCAAGTCCAACCCTTCACCACAGAGCTCAAGGCTAGACCATGGCACCAAGTGCCACGTCTAATCCTGCCTTGAACAGCTCCAGGGACGGTGACTCCACCACCTCCCTGGGCAGCCCATTCCAGTGTCCAATGACTCTCTCAGTGAAGAACTTTCTCCTCATCTCAGGCCTAAACTTCCCCTGGCGCAGCCTGAGGCTGTGTCCTCTCGTTCTGGCGCTGGCCACCTGAGAGAAGAGAGCAACCTCCTCCTGGCTACAACCACCCCTCAGGTAGTTGTAGACAGCAATAAGGTCTCCCCTGAGCCTCCTCTTCTCCAGGCTAAACAATCCCAGCTCCCTCAGCCTCTCCTCGTAGGGCTGTGCTCGAGGCCTCTCACCAGCCTCGTTGCCCTTCTCTGGACACGCTCAAGCATCTCAATGTCCCTTCTAAACTGGGGGGCCCAGAACTGAACACAGTACTCAAGGTGTGGTCTAACCAGTGCAGAGTACAGGGGCAGAATGACCTCCCTGCTCCTGCTGGCCACACCATTCCTGATGCAGGCCAGGATGCCATTGGCTCTCTTGGCCACCTGGGCACACTGCTGGCTCATGTTCAGGCGGGTATCAATCAGCACCCCCAGATCCCTCTCTGTCTGGCTGCTCTCCAGCCACTCCGACCCCAGCCTGTATCTCTGCATGGGGTTGTTGTGGCCAAAGTGCAGCACCCTGCACTTGGAGCCATTGAATGCCATCCCATTGGACTCTGCCCATCTGTCCAGGCGGTCAAGGTCCCGCTGCAGAGCCCTTAAGCCCTCCAACCCAGCCACATCTGCCCCCAGCTTAGTGTCATCTGCAAACTTGCTGATGACTGACTCGATGCCCTCATCCAGATCATCTATGAAGATGTTAAAGAGGATGGGGCCCAGCACTGATCCTTGAGGGACACCACTAGTTGTTGAGGTGGCATTTCCTATGCTGTAGTTTATATCCATTGCCCCTTGTCCTACCACAGGGCACAATTGAGAGGAGGCTGTGCCCTCCCTCTGGACACCCAGCCTTCATATATTTATAAACGTGTATTAGATCCTCTCTAAGTCTTCTCTTCACCAGATCAAAAAGCCCCAGGTACCTCAGCCCCTCCTTACAGGGCATGTGCTCCAGCCCCTTGAAATCATCTTCATAAGGAGCTTTGTAAATCCTGTTATTCTGCCAGTAATAGCAGAGTTAAAAAATACCTGTTCCTCAGTGATTCCATATGTTCTTGATGGGTATGAGCTTTTAAACTAATAGTGACTATACCAACATACAACTATGTTAGAGAGGATTCCAAAGGGTAGCACAGAAACTGCTTATCAAGAGCTATAATAATAGAAAAGTAGGAGGCAAAGAAGGAGGCAACTTTTAGTACTATGAAAACAGTGTTCTGCAAATATAAGCCCATAAACGTGAGATGAGAGAATACTGCTAATGATGGAAATCAGTATGAATAACCGTAAATTCTGGGACAGTATGAGTAAGACGCAACTAATACCCAACACCAAGTCTTAGTTTAACTCCAAACACAAAATTGAGGCCATTACGAAGCACTACAGTGCATGTGATCTCAGTTAAAAATGAGTATTTCAATATTAACTAAAAAATAATAACAACAAAAAAGCAATACTTGTGGATTAAACAATTTTTCATGCTGAAGAGGAAATGATAAGTAAGAAGGAGAAAATCTTGAACCCAGTTGTTGTCACGAACATTTCTGTTGGCTTTAGTAGATGCATTATTTAATCTTTAATTTAAAATAAATAAATAAAAAATAAAAAAATCATTTAAGAAGCACTGTGATTTGGACATGGCATTAATTCAACTTCAGATGGCACAACAAAATGCTCCCCTGTCATAGAATAGAATCATAGAATCAACCAGGTTGGAAGAGACCTCCAAGATCATCCACTAGTGACTGTCTGCCAACTGGATGTAGCACCATTCATTACCACTCTCTGGGCCCACCCTTCTAGGCAGTTCTTGACCCATATCAGAGTGAATCTGTCCAAGCCACGAGCTGCCAGCTTTGCCAGGAGCTTGTTGTGGCAGACAGAGTCAAAGGCTTTGCTGAAGTCCAGGTAGACTACATCCACAGCCTGCCCCACATTCACCAGGCAGGTAACCTGATCATAAAAGGAGATCAGGTTGGTGAGACAGGACCTGCCCTTCCTAAACCCATGCTGGCTGGCCCTGATCCCTTGGCCATCCTGTAGGTGCTTTGTGATGGCACTCAAGATGACCTTTTCCATGACCTTGCCTGACACTGAGGTCAGGCTGACAGGTCTGTAATTTCCTGGTTCCTCCTTTCGACCCTTTTTGTGGATGGGCATCACATTGGCCAGCTTCCAGTCTTCGGGGACCTCTCCAGTGAGCCAGGACTGTTGATCAATGATGAAGAGTGGCTTGGCCAGCTCATCTGCCAGCTCTCTCAGCACCCTAGGATGGATCCCATCTGGTCCCATGGACTTGTCAGGATCCAAGTGACTCAGCAGGTCCCTTACTTCTTCCTTCATGAGTTATAAGAGGACTATACTGGTCCCTGACTCCATCTGCCACTTCAGGAGTCCAGTTGTCCTGGAGACAACCTGTCCCTCTATTGAAGATTGAGGCAAAGAAGGTGTCAAGCAAAGGAGAAAAGAAATGTAGCATTTTAAAAAATGCCATTTTTTGATCAAACCAGTTATCAACAGACAAGGGAATTTACTATCATATTCAAGGGGTTATGATAAAAGTATGTGTTCATTCTGCTTATGCTTCTTTTTACAAATATGAGTTATTTTTTACATCCTCATCCATTTATTAATCTATTCCTCCTGTATATTTCACTCTCAGTGGTTATTTATTCTACAGCTGTGCAATTTGCCAACATGATTACTTTCAAGCTCTGTGTTGTTTCCACTAGTAACAGTAAGTATTGCAAATTTTTTTTCACCTGTTTTACTTGCATTTTACAATTTACTCGAGGCTATAAATCTTTCACACAAAACCCCTTCTCGCTAAAGCAAATGGAACTGCTCATTGAGTAAGTAAACAGACTGAACTCAGCACTCAGAAAAGCCTATTGACGCATATCTTAAACTGCCCTGCATGTTAACATTATGATTGCAATGACCTTGTGACTACAAAGTCACTGTTTATATGCTGCTGGCAGATGAGAAGAGCAAAATCTCTAATCTGACCTGTCTTTCTAGTTCTGTTACACATATTGGGAGTGAGGGTCTAGAGGATGATAAGCACAGCTTCATTCTTCCTAATCTCCTTAACTAGATAACCTCTCTTTCTGATTTCCATGAAAAAGATGTCCTCCAATAGAAGAATGGCAATCTTACCCCACACAGGATTGTAGTGACTTGCTAAGTAAATTTTACTCCTTTGTCCTATATTCCTGAAATAATATTCCGATACATACTCTACCCAAAGTTTATGTTTTGGATGAGAGATGGGCTCTCAGGAGATTATAATGGATTCTCTCCAATTCCTGAAGTGAATGAAGATCCAAAGAGTGATTATCCAGTAGTGACTTAGGAACAGACTGAATCCGGAGGAGATGATCTGAATAGGAGCATGTATACAGAAGGACATACAAATCCAGAGAACAGTGTGTATTTTGTCCATAGGAAAGCACCAATAACTGCACATCTGTTCACGGCTGTAAATTCTCCTCAGGCAGGTGGTCTAGAAAAGTATTTCATATTTTTAAAGTGTTTGGGGATACTTAAAACATGAATCTTTTCAAACAAACAACAACTGAGAAACAAAAGGTACACCAATAACCCACATTAAGGGGTAATTATTGGAAAAGGTCACACTTTGGAACAGTAAGCTTCATTTGAGGAGGGCAGAACAATTATGTTCTCACCTCGCTTAGTGGTCTCCGCTAGCAAAATTTGAGAATGTTAATATAGACTTAATAAACACCTTGCTTATACTTCAGCAAGAAATGCACACACTGCAGACACTGAATTATCTCGAGGAGCTTTTTAGTATTCTAAATGAATGTTCTTAAAGTAAATTATCAAGCACTTATATTTGTTTCTTGTTATTTTGTGTGATATGCCTTATGACAAGCCCAGTTCACAGTTTGTGTTTACCTGTTTCTGCTGTTGTGCTGTGTAGCAGTGAAGTAAGCCTTTCATTTCAGCTCTCATGAGAGGACTTCATGATATCGAACCTGTGCTTGTAGATTCTGATACTGGTGCTCTTTATCCCCTAAAGGCAAGTAGCCCTGACTAAATAAAATAACATACTCAGTGTGCTAGTTTGAGCCTAGCTGGGATGTTTTGGTGAGAAGAACTAGATAATAGGCTGAGAAATGAAAACAATGGTGAAAACAATGGTGCTGATTGATACCCGCCTGAACATG
>WAAF01011425.1:1375-27250 GCA_013400475.1 Tricholaema leucomelas
AGCCAGCAGCCTCAGCTTCTCCCCAGCAGGCAAAGCTCCCCAGCGAAGAGAAGAAGCAAGTGCAGTAATCTTTGTTTTGCCTTTCTTCTTTACACATCTCAGCAAGACTGTGAGGGAAGTAGACCTCACCATTGTTTTCATTTCTCAGCCTATCATCTAGTTCTTCTCACCAAAACATGCTAGCTAGGCTCAAACTAGCACAATGTGTGTGATGGTTTGGGTGTTATCTGCCCCCCTACACTTAAGAAAATCACCCAGACTCCCAGACTAGGCTCAGCTGCTGGAAATTGAATGAATGAAGCTTCATATTTACAGCTTAGCACAAGATCCAAGCAGATATTTACAATCTATACAGCTAGAGACAGAAATAGACAAGTTAAAAAGTAACACAGAAACACAACAGCCCTCCCAGAAACCAGAGTCCCCAGGAGGGGCTCCCAACAACCCTTCCATCCTCTCCCCACCCCTCTATCTTACCCCAGACTTTGCCTTACGCTCAAGGTGAGTTTGGAGGTTTGGCCAGGGAGATTAGGAAGCAGAAGGATTAGTTAGCAAGTTAGGGAGACAAATGCCTGCAGCCAGAGACAGAGAGCAACTCCCTTATCTATATTTATGTTCTTGTTCTTATCCATCTCAGCAAGCCTCTGAGTGCAGCAGCCATCACCATTGTTTCCTCTTCACAGCCTAGCATCTCATTCTTCTCACCACAGTATCCCAGCTAGGCTCGAACTAGCACAGCCACATAGCTGTTTATTAGTGGCTGCCTCACCTATGTTAGCTGCTGAGAGGCTGCCATTCAAGTGGGTTAAACTAGATTTGACTTTTGAACCAAGAACATTGCCTGAAGTGGATCCCATCTTTCACTGGCAGTAGTTTATATTTGGCAGAAATAATACCTGAGAAACATTTTGTCAGTGGTGGAGGAATTTCTGAACATGCCCTTTCTATTAGAGTCTCAAGCACTACGGAGCTGTTACTCGTGGCTCAGTCAGCTCTGGACCTGATGAAGAGCATCTTCCTGCAGGTCTGATGAAGAGCAGCACATTTCAGAAATTAAGACAGTTTCTGTGTGCTGACAGAGTCAGGCCTCAAGCCCAGCTGTGGTCCTGAGGTTGATAAGTATTAAAACCAGCCTATCGTTGGCATTTAACTTTCATATATGAGGTGGGGAGACCTTTCAGTGCTTAAAGGGGCCAATGGGAAAGCTGAGGATAGACTTTTTAGTAGGGCCTGTTGTGACAGGACAAAGAGTGATGGTTTGAAATAAAAGAGGGACATTCAAGCTAGACAGAAGAGAGAAATGATTTCACCTGAGGGTGGTAAGACTCTGGCCCAGGTTGCCTCATCTCTGGGAATCATCCCAGGTCAGGTTGTTTGGGTCTCTGAGGAATCTGCTGTGGTTGCAGATGTCCCTGCTGACTGCAGGGGATTGGTCCCTTCCAAAGCAAACCATACTAAGAGTGTATACTGTGATACTCAAAGATCACCAATAATCATTTTAGTCAAAGTTAACCAACCTAAGATCTTGTTGCGATCAAGCCTCTGATACTGCATACAATCAAAGCAGGTAACCATGTGCTGCTGTCTAAAGAAACTTCTCCCTTCCAGGCCCTCCAGTCATTACTGTTGAACCTGTAGAGACAGTTATTGAAGCTGGTGCCACAGCAATGCTGAGCTGCCAGGCAAATGGAGAGCCTCCTCCAACCATCAAATGGTCACGCCAAGGTCATTCCATTGTGAATGAGGAGAGAGTGACTGTCCTGGCCAATGGCTCCTTGCGCATTGTTGCAGCCCAGAAGGAAGATACAGCCGAGTATGAGTGTGTAGCCAGGAACCTGATGGGATCTGTTCTTGTTAGAGTACCACTGACTGTCCAAGGTAGGTGCACAAAATGCATGACAGTAACTATCACTTCATGTAAGGGGTTGGAAGGGACCTCTGGAGATCAGGCAGTCAAGCAGCGGCGAAGCAGCAAAAGCAGCAGCAGCCAAAACAGCAGTGAGGGGAAGATAGCAGCGGGCGCAGCTCAAGCAGCAGAAGCCAGCAAGGGGGGAAAGAACAAACTGTGCTTCTAGACACAAAGCTCTTGATGCTCCAATGAAATTATATTGACTTATCCATTGTTGCCATTATGTGGCTGTCCCTGGAATGTTCACCTCTCCCTTATGTCTGAGCTAGAAAATCAGCTCAAACGGCAACACCCTGCTGAAGCAGGGTCACCCACACAGGCTGCCCAGGATCACTGTGTCCTGGCAGGTGTGGAATTTCTCCAGAGGAGGAGACTCCACAACCTCTCTGGGTGGTGTACTCCAGGGCTCCAGCACCCTCACAGCAAAGGTTTTCTTCCTGTTCAGATGGAGACAGAACCTCCTGGGTTCCAGTTTGTGCCTATTGGCCCAGTCTGGCTCTGTCCTCTTGCCCCTTAGCCATGACCTCAGGCTGCTCTTCTTCAGGCTAAAACACCCCAGATCTCTCAGCCTCTTCTCCTCACAATGATGCTCCAGGCCCCTCAGCATCTCTGTAGCCTCCACTCAGATGCCCTCAGTAGTTCCCTGTCTCCCTCAAACTAGGAACTCCAGAACTGGACCTCCTATGTCTGTACTGCAGATACGCCCTCCCGAGG
Source organism: Tricholaema leucomelas (assembly GCA_013400475.1). Taxonomy (NCBI): domain Eukaryota; kingdom Metazoa; phylum Chordata; class Aves; order Piciformes; family Lybiidae; genus Tricholaema lacrymosa; species Tricholaema leucomelas. The sequence continues at coordinate 3,999 of WAAF01011425.1, forward strand.
GCAGAGTGGAGGGGGAGGAGAACCTCCTTCAACCTGTTTGTCACACTGTTTGAATGCACTCCAGGAGGCCACTGGTCTTGGCCACAAGGGCATTTACAGGCTCATCGTGAGCTGCTTGTCCTCCAGCATTCCCCATCCTACTCTTAGCAGCAGGTCACCCCTCACCTGTGCTGGTGCAGGAGGTTATTCCTCCCTTGTTGAACCTCATGATTGATAGATCTTGTTAGTAAATATTGTCATGATTTTATCTTATCCATATTTTGTGGACTGCACACTTGATCTTACCTTCAGTAGACACAATAGGTTCATCGATCCAAGATGTCAGTGGGCTTTTAATTCATGTAACTTTGTTCCTTTCATTATACTCATCCAGAGAGAGGAGTGTGGGGGATTAAGAGACAGAAACAATGATGAAAGGATCTTGAACTAGGTCCCATCGTCAGAACATCTCTCATAACTTTATTGTGCCTCTGATGAAAAGCATTTATGAGCACAAGCAGTAGCTCCTGTAGAGGAGCTGGAGCATTCCCTGCGCTGCAGTGCTAATCTGTGTGTGGCCGTTTGAACTAGCTCAGACATAGGGGAGAGGTGAACATTCCAGGGACAGGCCATATAATGGCAACAATGGATAAGTCAGTATAATTTCATTGGAGCATGAAGAGCTTTATGTCTAGAATCACAGTTTGTTCTTTCCCTCTTTTGCTGGCTTCTGCTGCTTGAGCTGCGCCCGCTGCTATCTGCCCCTCACTGCTGTTTCAGCTGCTGCTGCTTGTGCTGCTTCGCTGCCGCTTGACCCCTTCTCCATCTTCCTTAAGGTTATTATATTTTCTCTAGTAGTTTATTTCTCTTTATGCTGTTATACTTCAACTATAAGAAAGACAATTTCATCTTTCCCTGACTTCCCAAAAAACCCCATGTTGTGGTGAGTTTATTCCACCGGGGGAGGGATCCACCCTGAGCCAGGACGCTGTGCTAACGTCCAGATGGGAGCTGGATTTCCAGGCATGGCTACACAGCAAGCTTGTCACTTTGTCAGTCTGAAAGAGCTCCAAGCAGCATCCCTGTTCCCTGTTGCAGTGCACGGGGGATATTCCCAGTGGCTGGAATGGCGGGCGTGCAGCGTCACCTGTGGTCAAGGTGTTCAGGAGCGAGTCCGCCAGTGCAACAGCCCCGTGCCAGCGAACGGCGGGAGGCGCTGCGAGGGGGCTGACAGAGACGTCCGCAGCTGCCACGGCAGGCCCTGTCCAGGTACTTCTTTCGTGGGTTGATCCTTCTGATGTGCCCTGTGTTAGGTGTCCTGGCAGTGAGCCCTTAGCATGGAATCGTAGAATCAGAATTGTGCCGGTTGGAAAAGACATTTAAGATGGTGGAGTCCAACAGCTCTCCAACTCTGCCAAGGCTGGGGCTGAACCATGTCCTTCAGCACCACATCTCTCTGTCTTTGAAACACTTCTAGGCATGGGGATTCAGCCACCTCCCTGAGCAGCCTGTTCCAGTGTTTGAGAACCCTTCCAGTGAAGAAGCTTCTTATGTCCAACCTAACCCTCCCCTGGTCTCCCTTCACCCACTTCACTGCCCTTATCTGGGCATGCTCCAGCACCTCCAATGTCTTTCTTGGAGTGAGGGGCCCAAAACTGAACCCAGTACTCAAGGCATGGCTTCACCAGTGCTGAGCACAGGGGGACAATCACTGCCCTGGTCCTGCTGGCCACAGCGTTGCTGATGCAGGCCAGAACGCTGTTGGCTTCTTGGCCACCTGGGCACGCTGCTGGCTCATGTTCAGCTGCTGTCAACCAACATTCCTGGGTCCTTTTCCATCAGGCAGCTTTCCGACCAGTCCGTCCCAAGCCTGGAGCATTCATGGGCTTGTTGTGACTCAAGTGCAGGGCCCAGCACTTGACCTTGTTGAATCTCCTACAACTGGCCTCAGTCATTTCATCCACCCTGTCCAGGACCCTCTGCAGAGCTTCCCAAGTCTCATGCAGGTGACCACAGATCTTCATCTTAGGATTGGTTTTCCTAAGGAGTTGGAATTAATTTTGAGTGGTGTGGAAAGAAAGAGGAAGATTTCCCTCAGTACCACGAGACCTACATTTTTAATTCCAACTGTGGGTTTTTTCTGTTTCCTAGTGGATGGCAGCTGGTCAGAGTGGGGGCTATGGGAAGAGTGTTCCAAGAGCTGTGGACAAGGCAACAGGAGCAGAAGCAGAACCTGCAGTAACCCCCCAGCTCAGCACGGCGGGAAGCCCTGTGAAGGCAGCGCTGTGCATTCGGTCATGTGCAACATCAGGCCTTGCCCAGGTAAGGGCAGCGTGGTTTCACAGCAAGGGCACAAGGGGCTTCCCACTTAGGTTTCTTTTCTTCTCCAACCTCAGCTTCTTCCAAATTATTACCTTCAGAAGAACTCAGTTCTCGATGTTTTCCTGTTAAAAGGGGCTGTGGTTTATCGAACGGCGCTAACCCTTGGAAACAGAAGCCACAGGAGTCACTGCAAGGAATGTTCTCAGCAGTTTCCCTTGTCTCCCTCTTCCAGAATAAATAGAATAGAATAGAATCAACCAGGTTGGAAGAGACCTCCAAGATCAGCCAGTCCAACCTAGCACCCAGCCCTAGCCAGTCAACTACACCATGGCACTAAGTGCCTCAGCCAGGCTTCTCTTGAAAACCTCCAGGGACGGCAACTCCACCACCTCCCTGGGCAGCCCATTCCAATGCTAATCACTCTCTCTGCCAACAACTTCCTCCTAACATCCAGCCTAGACCTCCCCCAACACAACTTGAGACTCTGTCTCCTTGTTCTGTTGCTGGTTGCCTGGCAGAAGAGACCAACCCCACCTGGCTACAGCCTCCCTTCAGGTAGTTGTAGACAGCAATGAGGTCACCCCTGAGCCTCCTCTTCCGCAGGCTGCACACCCCCAGCTCCCTCAGCCTCTCCTCACAGGGCTGTGCTCCAGGCCCCTCACCAGCTTTTCTGCCCTTCTCTGGACTCCTTCCAGCACCTCAACATCTCTCTCGAATTGAGGAGCCCAGAACTAGACACAGTACTCAAGGCGTGGCCTGACCAGTGCTGAGTACAGGGGAAGAATAACCTCTCTTGTCCTACTGGCCACACTGCTCCTGATACAGGCCACAGAATGTCAGGGGATGGACCTCAAAAGATCATCCAATCTGAGCTCCCTGCCAGAGNCCCTGGGGCACACCACTAGTGCCATCTGCCAACTGGATGTGGCACCATTCACCACCACTCTCTGGGCTCAGCCTTCTAGCCAGTTCTTGACCCAGCACAGAGTGAATCTGTCCAAGCCATGAGCTGCCAGCTTGGCTAGGAGCTTGTTGTGGCAAAAATGTTAATTGTGTCTTTTGACATTTTCCAGTACTTACTACCCATGTTCTCAGAGTAAGACTACTCTAAATCTAACCTGCAAAGCCAACTGAAATGAAGAAAAACCCCAACCAAACCATCAGCTATTAAAACCCTATAAAACATCAGAGTTAATAACTGAAGCCAATATCTGCATGTCTGGGTTTAATTTTCAGCCATCTCTCTCTCCTAACCAGCTGCACATTCAGGATTCCTTCCTGTCTCAGTAGTGCTTGCCTCCTTTGACAGGTCGTAGTTTACTCATCACCTTTCACCCTGATATGTTTTCTGCTCTACCATCTCTACTATATTGCTTTTCTCCTTTTTTTCCCCCTGGCTCTGCTGCCACCACAATGCCAAATATTCATCTACCAGCCTGAGCTTCATTGCTCTACATCTTGGCAACAGAATCAGTCCTGGCTCCTCCTTCCTGGTAGCCACTGAAAGAAGCTGTGTGCCAGCTGTAGCTGGTGCTCCCTTTCCCAGCTGAGACCTGCAGGCCAGCACAGGGCAACCAGGGCCAGATGGCTTAGGAAAACACCAGAACTGGGCAGGTTTTCAGTTCTGTTGTTCCAAGAAGTATTCAGAGCACAAAGAGGAAAGGATTAATCTCTCTCTTGGAAAGTGTTGATCTGCTTTGGCTGTTGCTCAAGGTGAGGTTCTTTTCCCAAGGGCTTCTTCAGGAGGTTTCATTTACTGATATTAAACAGTGAAGCCTTTTTGCCCTGGGCTGTGGAGATGTAGTTTCAGGTTGAAGTGGTTGTACATTTGAAGAGCTTTACAGCTGTGCTGCCTTTGCAGTGGATGGTGAGTGGAGTTCTTGGCTGGCCTGGGGCCCTTGCAGTGAGACCTGTGGGAAAGGCACTCAGACACGGCTGAGGCTCTGCAACAACCCTCCTCCCTCCCACGACGGCTCCTCCTGCGAGGGGCCTGATGTCCAGATGCAGGTGTGCAACAAGAGACGCTGCCCAGGTAAGGCTGTGCAATCATGGAACAGCTTGGGTGGGAAGGGACCTTAAGGACACCTCCCACTAAACCAGGCTGCTCAAGGCCTCACCCAGTTGGCTTTGAATAATTCCCTACTTGGCACCTCTCTAACTCTGGGCAATCTGTTCCAGTGCCTTGCTACCTTTGTGGAGAACAATTTCTTCCTAATGTTTAAGTCAGCCTGCTTCCACTTTGAAGCCATCACCCCTGGTCCTCCGTGCCTTGGTAAAAAGTCTCTCTCCAGCTCTCTGTAGCCCCCCACAAATATTGAAGGGCTGCTCTAAGGTCTCCCTGGAGCTTTCTTCTCTCCAGGCTGAAGAATCCCAACTCTCTCAGCCTGGCCTCGCAGTAGAGAGCTTCCACCCTCCCAGCATTGCTGTAGCCTTCTCTGCCCCCACTCCAACAAGTCCACGTCTCTGCTGTGCTGAGGAGTCCAGAGCTGCCCCCAGTACTGGTGTAAGCCAGGCTTTTACAGGTTATTTAAAACAGAATCATAGAATTGTTCTGGTTGAAAAAGATTTCATCAGGGTTGGAACTAGATCATCCTTGTGGTCCCTTCCAACCCTGACTGATTCTGTGTTCATCAAGTCCATCATGGCCATTAAAGCATGTCCCAAAGTGCCATGTCCACACATTTCTTGAACACCTCCCGGGATGGTGACTCCACCACCTCCTTGGGCAGCCTCTTCCAATGCCAGTAGAGAAATTGTTCCTAATCTCCAACCTAAACCTTCCCTGGCAGAGTTTCAAGCCATTTCCTCTCATCCTATGACCTGATACTAGGGAGAAGAGACCAATCCCCGCTCTGTTTCAACCTACTTTCAGGGAGTTACAGAGAGCAATGAGGTCTCCCCTCAGCTTCCTTTTCTCCAAACTAAACCACCCAAGTTCCCTCAGCTGCTCCTCACAAGACTTGTTCTCTAGACCTTTCACCAGCTTTCAGGTTGATGCCAGGGAACCAAGCCTTGCTTCAGGTGACTCCTGGAGATCCCCAAGTAGAAGTCCCTGAGCTGAGGTGCTCCCCACACAGCCAGTAACACCCTACCGTTTTACCCTGCTGCAGAACTCGTTTGCTTTGTCACTTCTGGCATCAGAGACTGTACCAGAGTTACTCATGCTGTGCCTCTCTCACCAGTGGATGGCAAGTGGGCCACGTGGAGCAGCTGGAGCTCCTGCACCGTGTCCTGTGGAGGAGGCAGCAGGCAGAGGACACGCCACTGCTCAGAGCCAGCCCCACAGTTTGGAGGGCACAAGTGTGAAGGCAGCGACATACAAACGGATTTTTGCAACAGTGATCCTTGCCCCAGTAAGTGCTCTGGGTCGGGCTGCCTGCCTGCCTGCCTGCTCACTGGGCTTGTGGGGACACACAGCAGGAACCAAGCCCTGCTCCCACAGATGTTAGGGGCTCTAAACATAGGCAGGAGGCATTGGCTGCCTGGCAAGAGGGGAGGCATCTCTTCATCAGCCACCATGACTGGGATGTCTTTAACTACTGAGGGCACAAACTAGCAGCAGCTGGTCCATGAGGTCCTGTCAGAGGTCCTGCAGCTCTCTGAAGTTAAGACTCTTGTCTTGGTTCTGGTTTAAATTCCCCAGAGACTCCCAATACATATAGCTAACAAACCCAATACAATTACAGGATGCCTTCCCCTCTCCCCTCTTTTGGAAAGAAAGGACTCAGATGTAGGGAGGAGAAGGTAAAACACACCCAAATAATCTCACTCTCGATTTAGAAGTTAAACAACAACTGACAGTAAATAGAAGGTATGTAAGGCTGGGGAGTTACAAAGGTATAGGGAAGGGAAAGAAAAATCAGGATACAAAAAATATATATGCCACCAGAGTGATGGTAATGGATGGAGGTAGATGGGATGGTTTGGGTGTTACCTGCCTCCACACACTTAAGAAAATCACCCAGACTAGACTCAGTGGCTGGAAATTAAAGAATGAAGCTTTATATTGACAGCTTAACATAATATCCAAGCAGGTATTTACAATCTATACAGCTAGAGACAGAACTAGACAAGTTAAAAGTAATACAGAAACACAACAGCCCTCCCAGAAACCAGAGTCCTCAGGAGGGGTTCCAATCACCCTTCCATCTCCTTTCCACCCTTCTACCTTATCCCAGAGTTTGTCTTATGTGCAAGGTGAGTTTGGAGAATCAGCTGGGGGGGTTAGGAAGCAGAAGGATTAGTTACACAGACAGCAGGTCAGGGAGAAAGAAGAAAGGCAGCCAAAGCCCAGAGAGCAACTCTGTTATCTATGTTTGTGTTCTTGTTTTTATCCATCTCAGCAAGCCTCTGAGTGCAGCAGCCATCACCATTGTTTCCTTTTCACAGCCTAGCTTCTAATTCCTCTCACCAAAATATCCCAGCTCAAACCAGCACAGTAGAGTTTCAGGACTTGTCCACCATGTGGAAGGATGACCATGTGGTAAGACAGGAGCAGCAGCAACAAGGTGGTAGCAAGCAGGCAGGCAGGGCAAGAGAGAGAGAAACAGCAAGTTCCTTTGGTTTTGTAGGGGGGTAGACAGGAAGTGGGAGTCAGCTAAACACTACTCCTAGGTTCAGACTCACCCCTGGAGGTGGGGGGTCAGTAGGACCTGTGGTCAGGTTCAAGACCTCTCCCCCAGGAGGGTTAACCTTTTCCAACTGTGCAGCTGGAACAACCTGCAGTCAGTCTCCTGGGATCTCCTGGCAGAGTGTTGTGACTCATTTGGTTAGCTGTGTGCTGCCTGCTTCCCTAGGGACAGCAGCATCCCAGCATGGTGGGGTTGGAGGGGACCTTTGGAGATCATCCAGGCCAACCCCCATGCTAGAGCAGGGTCACCCACAGCAGGTCGCTCAAGATCACAATGGCCAGGTGGGTTTTGAATCTCTCTAGAGAAGGAGACTCCACAGCCTCTCTGGGCAGCCTGCTGCAGACAATGTCCTAGTTAGATGTGCTGAGGAATCACTGGATGCTGGGCAAGGTAACTTTCTGAGACCTTCAATTGTCTGGGGGGAGAGTTTTAGTTTGGGAGAAGAAATGACAAAGTCACTGTCCAACAGGAATATTTTCCTGCTCTCACTGCCTGGTTTTATTAACTGGAAGACAGATAAAATCTGACTTTCTCTTGCAGTTCATGGCAACTGGGGCCCATGGAGTAGCTGGGGAACTTGCAGCCGCACATGCAATGGAGGTCAGGCCAGGCGGTACCGCAGCTGTGACAACCCTCGGCCCACCAGCGGTGGCAGGGCATGTGCAGGGGCTGATATGCAGATCCAGAGATGCAGCACGGACCTGTGCCCTGGTGAGTGCTCACACCACACAGAAGGTAGAATCATAGAATGAGCCAGGTTGGAAGAGACCTCCAAGCTCAGCCAGTCCAACCTAGCACCAGCCCTGGCCAATCAACCAGACCATGGCACTGAGTGCCTCATCCAGGCTTCTCTTGAACACCTCCAGGGACGGCAACTCCACCACCTCCCTGGGCAGCCCATTCCAATGCCAATCACTCTCTCTGCCAACAACTTCCTCCTAACATCCAGCCTAGACCTGCCCTGGCACAACTTGAGACTGTGTCCCCTTCTTCTGTTGCTGGTTGCCTGGGAAAAAGAGACCAACTCTGCTGCTTTTGAAGTTCCTTTCGGTTCTCTGGCTGCTGCTGTTTTAGCTAATGGCTGTCATTAGCAAAGTCTGAATTGTTGCTTCTCCCTTAGCATTCCTCACTTGGGTCAAATGTCCTGTCAGATCAGACCCTGCCAAATACCTGCTGCAAGTGCAGTCATGTTCCTCTTGTACCACTGCTGTTATTTAGGCTGTACTGGGACAGACAGAACTTAGTGAGTTTAGTTTCTTGGGCTCTTCTTTCATCAGCTTTATAGAATCATAGAATCAGTCAGAGTTGGAAGGGACCACAAGGATCATTTAGTTGCAACTCCCCTGCCATGCCCAGGGACACCCTACCCTTGAACAGGCTGGCCACAGCCTCATCCAGACTGCCCTTAAACACCTCCAGCCATGGGGCCTCAACCACCTCCCTGGGCAACCCATTCCAGCCTCTCACCACTCTCATGCTCAACAACTTCCTACTCATGTCCACTCTGAATCTCCCCACCTCCAGCTTTGCTCCATTCCCCCCAGTCCTGTCACTCCCTGATAACCTAAAAAATCCCTCCCCAGCTTTTTTGTAGGTCCCCTTCAGATCCTGGAAAGCCACAAGAAGGTCACCTGGGAGCCTCCTCTTCTCCAGACTGAACATCCCCAACTCTTTCAGTCTGTCCTCATGGCAGAGCTGCTGCAGCCCTCTGAGCACCCTCGTGGCCCTTCTCTGGACACACTCCAGCATCTCCACATCCCTCTTGGAATAGGGGCTCCAGAACTGGATGAAATACCAGAGAGCCAGCTGAGCTTCTCAGTGGCACACTGGACCTCTGTGTGCCACCCCTGGGGAGCCTTGTGTGACTGCAGAGGGCCATATCTAGTTTTCACTGTACAAAGCTTCCCTGGTCAGCCACAAATTGGTACCTCTTCAACATGACACAGGGAAGAATTTGACCCAATCTTGTTCAATTCCCAACCATTAGACTGGAAACATTCCACGGAGGAGCCTCTTTGCCTGCAGCACATCCAATAGGCAAACACAGTTTCTGAGGTGTTTTCTGAGGGGAGAAGTGTTCACACCTGCCCATCGAGGTCACTTTGTCACCCTTTGAGCTCTTTCTTTTCTCTAACCCACTGGTTCCACCAGGAAGGAAGGAAAGACACCAAGCTGGTGCTGCCTGACACATTGAAAATGAAAAAAAAAAAATCACTCTCTTCATTTTTCCTGTCTTCAGTGGATGGAAACTGGGGGCAGTGGCAAAGCTGGAGCCGGTGCTCTGCTTCGTGTGGAGGAGGAGAGCAGAGCCGCACACGCCTGTGCAGCAGTCCAGCCCCCTTGCACCGAGGACGGCCTTGTGCTGGAGACTCCTCCCAGGTAGCCAAGTGTAACACCCAAGCCTGTCCTGGTGAGTTAATGCCACTGCTTTTCTCCTCTGTCTCAGCCAGCTGAGCAAGCTGGTTGATTTTTTTCTTGGCTTAGATCTAACCTGTGACTTTAGTAACCTGTTGTGTAGCACCAGAGGAGGCTGCTTTTCACACAGGGGTGCATGCCTAAGGTGACTGCTACCTTACTGTGCACGTAACTCGCAGTGTTATTTGCAGGTTGTGAGCTTCAGTCTTGCAAATAATGTAGTGATATATGCAGAGCCAACCTTGCTTCATAAAATCATAGTATCATAGACTGTTAGGGGTTGGAAGGGACCCCTAGAGATTATCCTGTCCAACCCCCCTGCAGCATCAGCTGGGGCAGGTCACACAGGAAAGCATCCAGGTGGGTTTGGAATCTTTCCAGAGGAGGAGAGTCCACAACCTCTCTGGGCAGCCTGCTCCAGGCCTGCAGCACCCTCACCACAAAAACGTTTTTCCTCACCTTGAGGTGGAAGTTTCTGGGTTCCAGCTTTTACCCACTGTTCCTTATCCTTGGGCACCACCAAAAAGACCCTGGCACCTTCATCCTGACACCCACCCCTCAGATACTTATAAAGAATCATAGAATCAACCAGGTTGGAAGAGACCTCCAAGCTCATCCAGTCCAACCTAGCACCCAGCCCTATCCAGTCATCTAGACCATGGCACTAAGTGCCTCAGCCAATCTTTTTATTCAACACCTCCAGGGACAGCAACTTCACCACTTCCCTGGGCAGCCCATTCCAATGCCAATCACTCTCTCTGGCAGGAACTTCCTCCTAACATCCAGCCTAGACCTCCCCTGGGACAGCTTGAGACTGTGTCCCCTTGTTCTGTTGCTCGCTGCATCCAGGCTTTTCTTGAACAGAAGAGCCCAACCCCACCTGGCTACAGCCTCCCTTCAGGTAGTTGTAGACAGCAATGAGGTCAGCCCTGAGCCTCCTCTTCTCCAGGCTGCACACCCCCAGCTCCCTCAGCCTCTCCTCATAGGGTTTGTGCTCCAGGCCCCTCACCAGCTTTGTTGCCCTTCTCTGGACACCTTCCAGCACCTAAACATCTCTCTCGAATTGAGGAGCCCAGAACTGGACACAGCACTCAAGGTGTGGCCTGACCAGTGCTGAGTACAGGGGCAGAAGAACCTCCCTTGTCCTACTGGCTTCTTAAAAGATCCTCTCTTCTCCAGGCTAAACAGCTCCAAGTCTCTCAGTCTTTCTTCATAGGAGAGATGTTCCAGTCCCTTAATCAACCTCACAGCTCTCCATTGGACTCACTCCAGCAGATGCTGGACAACACCTCTGAACTTTCTGTACCCCAAAACATCAGACAGCAGAGCTTTCACATGGACCTTGTTTTCCCTTCCTCCCTTCACAGGTGGCCCTTCACATGCCAAAGGCAGCATCACTGGGACCATTAACGATGTGGAGTTTGGAGTTGCTTTCCTGAATGCCACTGTGAAGGACAGCCCCGACTCACAAACTAGAGTCATAGAAGCAAAGATCACCAACGTCCCTTGGAACCTTGGTAGGCTTTGTAGAGCTTTTTATCACCTTTCTCCTTGAGCCAGGCTGATCTGGGTGCAATGTCAGCACTCACCACTGCAGTCTGTTAAGTCTCACTGAAGCAACTGATCTGAACTTTCCATAGAGAGGACAAAAAAGGGAGCCATGAATATTTACTTCTAGTACATTGGCATTTGTATGATTACTGTGAATGGAGGATAATGGAGGCACCTGAGTTGGAAAAGCCCTCCAAGATCATCAAATCCAACCATGAACCCAGCACTGCCAGGTCATCACTAAACCATGTCCCTCCTCACCCCATCCACATGGCTTTGAAATCCCTCCAGGGATGGGGACTCCACCACTGCCCTGGGCTGCGTTTGCCAGGCCTTGACAACCCTTTTGAGGAAGAAACTACTCCTCATATCCCCTGGCATAACTTGAGGCTATTTCCTCTTGTCCTGCCACTTCTTACTTGGGAGAAGAGACCAACCCACACCTGGCTCCAACCTTTCAGAGAGCTGTAGAGTACCAGAAGGTCTCCCCTCAGCCTTCTTTTCTCCAAGGTAAACAGCCCTGGCTCCCTCAGCTGCTCCTCACCAGACCTGTTCTCCAGACCCTTCACCAGCTTCATTCTCCTTCTCTGTATCCACTCCAGTATCTCAATGTCCTTCTTGCACTGAGGGCCCCAAAACTGAACCCAGTATTCAAAGTGCAGCCTCACCAGTGCTGAGTACAAGGGACAATCACTATTGTCCTGCTGATCTAGGCCAGGATGCTGGTGGACTTCTTGGTCACCTGGGCACACACTGGCTCATCTTTAGCCTGCTGTTGACCAACATTCCTTTTCCCTAGGCAGCTTTCCAGCCACTGATCTATACCAGTAGGTATAGCTTTCTGGTTTAAATCTTCAGACTTACCCTATTTTTTAGGGCTCACATTCAGCTTGCATGTTGTTGGGCAAAATGCTCTCCAACCTTGTGCTGTGTTTGTTCCAGGCCCAGCCATGAGGAAGCTTGTCTCTCTACTCAGCCCAGTTTACTGGACAACTGCCAAAGAGATTGGAGAAGCAATGAATGGCTTTACCCTCACTGATGCTGTCTTCAAGAGAGAAACACAAGTGGAGTTCGCCACTGGTTAGTTACCTGTGACACACCAAGTGGATAAGCTGAGGAAACAGCATCCAGCTGCTGCTGAATGCAGTGTCCTGTGCTCACACAGCATTTTCAGAAGATTAAAAACCAGCTGTGATGGTTTGGGTGTTACCTGCCCCCCCAGTCTTAGGAAATCACCCAGACTAGACTCAGCTGAGCTGGAAATTAAGGAAAGAAGGTTTATATCTACAGCTTAGCACAAGATACAAGCAGATATTTACACTGTATACAGAAATAGACAAGTTAAAAAGTAATACAGAAACACAACAGCCCTCCCAGAAACCAGAGTCCCCAGGAGGGGCTCTCAACCACCCTTCCACCTCCTTTCCACCCCTCTACCTTATCCCAGACTTTGCCTTATGTTCAAGGTGAGTTTGAAGAACTGGCCAGGGGGGTTAGGAAGCAGAAGGATTAGTCACACAGACAGCAGGTTAGGGAGAAAAATGCAGGCAGCCAGAGCCAGAGAGCAACTCTGCTATCTACATTTATGTTCTTGTTTTCATCCATCTCAGCAAGCCTCTGAGTGCAGCAGCCATCCCCATTGTTTCCTTTTCACAGCCTAGCATCTCATTCTTCTCACCAAAATATTCCAGCCAGCTTCAAACTAACACAACAGCTTTTAGAGCTGTACTTAGAAACATCTTGGGGTGTTCTGTAAAATAGAAGTGGCCAAGGGACCTCAGTTCAGCCACAGGTGCAGCTAACAGAGACCTCCATTTCAGGTGGTTTAGACATCAGTGTGCTCTTCACACCCACAGGGGAGATCCTTCGGATGACTCACATTGCCCGGGGCCTGGACTCAGACGGAGCCTTGCTGCTGGATGTGCTGGTGAGCGGCCACCTGCTGCAGCTCCACTCAGTAGCTGATGTGAGCGTGAAGGTAAAGCTGCCCCTTCTCTCCTCCACACATAAGTCCTCTCTCACCTACAGTAAAACATCAGACACTAAGTCTTGGTTTAATGCTAAGCCATGAAAAACAATTTGCTTAATATAATGTGTGGTGTTAAAGTTTTAGCTTAAAAGCAGATTGTTTGTTTTAACTTGCTGATTGCATGGCCAGCAAGTCAGGGGAGGGGATTCTGCCCCTCTGCTCTTGTGAGGACACCACCTGGAGTATTGCATCCAGCTCTGGTGCCCTCATCACAAGGGCATATTACCTTGGAGCAGGTCCAGAAGAGAGTTGCAAAGATGATCAGAGGGCTGGAACACCTCTCCTGCGGGGACAGGCTGAGAGAGTTGGAGCTGTTCAGCCTAGAGAAGAGAAGGCTCCAGGAAGACCTCACAGCAGCATTCCAGTACCTAAAGGGAGCTACAGGAGAGCTGAGGAGAGACTTCATATTAGGGCTTGTAGTGATAGGACAAATGGAACTGGTTTTAAACTAGGGCAGGGTAGCTTTAGACTGGACATTAGGAAGATATAGGAAGATATCCTTTGAGGGTGGTGGAACATTGGAACAGGTTGCCCAGAGAAAGTGTGGATGCCTCATCCCTGGAAGTGTTGGGTTGGATGAAGCCTTGGGTGACCAAGTCTAGTGGAAGGTGTCCCTGCCTGTGACAGGGGAGTTGGAACTAGGTGATCTTTAAGGTCCCTTCCAACTCAAGCCATTCTATGATGCCCAGGGAGGTGGTGGAGTCACTGTCCCTGGAGGTGTTGAAGCACAGCCTGGCTGAGGCACTTAGTGCCATGGTCTAATTGACTGGATAGGGCTGGGTGCTAGGTTGGACTGGATGATCTTGGAGGTCTCTTCCAACCTGGTTGATTCTATGATTCTACTTGGTTTTACTGTAAAAGAAAACGTTCCTGTTACTGTGAAGGTGATAGTTAGTGACCAGTGCAAGTGTTTTTACTCTCTCAATCTTCTACTGTATTAATCCCATAATATATTATAAATATCCATGGAGTTCTTGATGTTTTGACACACTCCAATAGGTAGCATGTCCAAGACTCAGGCCTTTTGTGAGTGGCAGGATTTTTCTCTCCCAGTTTAGCAGATTATCAACATCTGAGTTAAAATACAGGAAAAGGAAAACATTTTAGAACTCTAAGTATTGTTATTGAAAAATAAGATCATTTTTAGGGGTTTGGGCAGTGCTCTGCTGTAGCCCACATCATCCATCCAACCTGGTTGATTCTGTGATTCTGTGATCAGGACCTTCAGCACCACTGCCCATTTCATACAGAAATATGCCAGATGCTTCTAATGTTCAACAGTTAAGAGTGACAAAGGATTTGTTGGGTGAAATCTGATTTGTTCAGCTGTTAAGGTAAAAAAAATCCCTTCTTGGAACCATAGAATTGTTTTTGTTGGAAAAGACCTCTAAGGTCATTGAGTCCAACCATTGAGCTAGCACCACCATGGCCATTAAACCATGTCCCAAAGTGCCACGTCCACACATTTCTTGAACACCTCCAGGGATGGTGACTCCATAGAATCAACCAGTTTGGAAGAGACCTGCAAGCTCATCCAATCCAACCTAGCACTCAGCCCTGTCCAATCAACCAGACCATGGCACTAAGTGCCTCAGCCAGGCTTTGCTTGAACACCTCCAGGGATGGTGACTCCACCACCTCCTTGGGCAGCCTGTTCCAATGCCTGATCACTCCTTCATTAAAGGAATTTTTCCTCATCTCCAACCTAAACCTTCCCTGAGAGGGAGCTGAAACCAGTTCAAACTGCAGAGACCCCAGTGGAGGTGGCTCTCCTTAGTAGCTGACACCTGAATCTTGCTGTTTCAGGATTACACAGAAGACTACATTCAGACTGGCCCTGGGCAGCTGTATGCTCATTCCACCCGGCTCTTCACTGCTGATGGAGTCAGCGTTCCCTACACGTGGAACCACACCATCACCTATGACCACACCAAGGGAAAGATGCCTTTCTTGGTGGAAACCCTCCAGGCTTCCTCCATTGCAACAGAGTACAGCCCCCTGGAGGAAACTGTGGCTTTTAAAATCCATGCATCCATTGCAAAAGGTAATGCTTCTGACCTTCCTTCCGCCCAGGGTACTCTGCTGACCTTCCACACACATGGGGAAATAATCTCACTTCCTAGAATTCCTTCCTTCTCTAAAGCTGGTTATGGCCTTGACAGTGGAAATGCTGAGAAGCTTGGCTAACTTCATTGTAGACCCCAGGACCTCCACAGCTTGCTAATGTAGGCTGATAAGTAAAAGCTGTTTCAGCCTACGCTTGCTCTTCACCTGTAGTCCTCGTCAATAACAAACGACTGCTTGCTGCTGCTGGCATCACTGGGAGCTAGAGACAACCAACTAACGTACTTCTCCATTTCCCTTGGGTGTACCTGTGATAGTTTGGGTGTTATCTGCCCCTCCAGACTTAAGAATCACCCAGACTAGAGCTGGAAATTGAAGAATGAAGCTTTCTATTTACAGCTTGGCACAAGACACAAGCAGATATTTACAATCTATGCAGCTAGAGACAGAAATAGACAAGTTGAAAGTAACACAGAAACAAAACAGCCCTCCCAAAAACCAGAGTCCCCAGGAGGGGCTCCCAATCACCTTTCCACCTCCTTTCCACCTCTCTACCTTATCCCAGAGTTTGTCTTATGTTCAAGGTGAGTTTGGAGGATTGGCCAGGGAGGTTAGGAAGCAGAGGGATTAGTTACACAGACAGCAGGTTAGACAGAGAAGGGAGGCAGCCAGAGCCAGAGAGCAACTCTGTTATCTATGTTTATGTTCTTGTTTTTATCCATCTCAGCAAGCCTCTGAGAGCAGCAGCCATCACCATTGTTTCCTTTTCACAGCCTAGCATCTAATTCCTCTCACTAAAATATCCCAGCTAGGCTCAAACTAGCACAGTACCTTAAATGGTCTAAAAGGCAACTACTGTCAGTTTTGTGGAGGATCAGATGCTGGTGGGGGTTGTGTTTGGGCTTGCACTGCTATCCAGGAAAATGACTGCATATTCTCACCTTAAAACCCACATTGATGTAAGGCAGCAGTAAGGTGGGAGAACATTCAAAACTGAGCACCAAAATGGTAGAATGTCCCAAGTCAGTTCTCAGACTGAATTTCTCTGGAGTTGTTTGGCATGTACTGAAAATGGGATGCTAACCCTAACCCCAACATCTTTTGCAGATGACACCAACCTGGGGGCTGATGTGGCTGGGTTGGAGGGCAGAAGGGCTCTGCAGCGGGACCTTGACTGCCTGGACAGATGGGCAGAGTCCAAGGGGATGGCATTCAATGGCTCCAAGTGCTGGGTGCTGCACTTTGGCCACAACAACCCCATGCAGAGATACAGGCTGGGGTCGGAGTGGCTGGAGAGCAGCCAGACAGAGAGGGATCTGGGGGTGCTGATTGATACCCGCCTGAACATGAGCCAGCAGTGTGCCCAGGTGGCCAAGAGAGCCAATGGCATCCTGGCCTGCATCAGGAATGGTGTGGCCAGCAGGAGCAGGGAGGTCATTCTGCCCCTGTACTCTGCACTGGTTAGACCACACCTTGAGTACTGTGTCCAGTTCTGGGCCCCCCAGTTTAAGAGGGACATTGAGATGCTTGAACGTGTCCAGAGAAGGGCAACGAGGCTGGTGAGAGGCCTCGAGCACAGCCCTACGAGGAGAGGCTGAGGGAGCTGGGATTGTTTAGCCTGGAGAAGAGGAGGCTCAGGGGAGACCTTATTGCTGTCTACAACTACCTGAGGGGTGGTTGTAGCCAGGAGGAGGTTGCTCTCTTCTCTCAGGCAGCCAGCACCAGAACAAGAGGACACAGCCTCAGGCTGCGCCAGGGGAAGTTTAGGCTCGAGGTGAGGAGAAAGTTCTTCACTGAGAGAGTCATTGGACACTGGAATGGGCTGCCCAGGGAGGTGGTGGAGTCGCCGTCCCTGGAGCTGTTCAAGGCAGGATTGGACGTGGCACTTGGTGCCATGGTCTAGCCTTGAGCTCTGTGGTAACAGGTTGGACTTGATGATCTATGAGGTCTCTTCCAACCCTGATGATACTATGATACTATGATCTGGGCAACCTGTTCCAGCATTTGACTGCTCTCCTCATAAAATCCACTCTTAAAACTTTAGGGTCCAAGACTAATAAATCTTTCCTAAATCTCTGGGCTGCAATGCTAAGTGTTAAGGCTTTTCCAAAGCAAAAGGAGGACCTCATTTTCATCCCCAGGTAACATGTGCTTCCTTTACCCTACAGGTGACCGCAGCAATCAGTGCCCTGCTGGCTTTGGCTTGGACTCAATGGGGCCTTACTGCTCAGGTGAGAAGGGTAGGCTGTAACCACAGAGTCACAGCATGCTTTGGGTTGGAAGCAAACTTAGAGGTCACCTAGTGTGTCCCCTGGCTCCCAGCACAGCCTCTAATAGTAGTCACCTCCTACTAGACGAGGCTGCTCATGGGCTCATCTGTCCAGGGATGGGGTATCCACAGCTCCTCTGGGGAACTGCTTCCAGTGTCTCACCATCCTCATGGGAAAAAAGAATGGGGTTTATTTCCAATGTAAATCTCTCCTCTTCAAGTTTAAAACCATCACTCCTTGTCATAGAATCAGTCAGGGTTGGAAGGGACCACAAGGATCATCTAGTTCCAACCCCCTGCCATGGCCAGGGACACCCTAGTCTAGATCAGGCTGGCCAGAGCCTCCTGGCTCTTTACCAGGGCCCCTGCAGACTCTAAAATCTGTCCCCAGCTTTCTTATTGGCTCCTTTAAGCACTGAAAGGCCACCAGAAGGTCTCACTGGAGCCTTCTGTTCTCTAGGCTGACCAGCCCCAGCTCTCTCAGCTTGTTCTCAGTCTGTCCTCTTATGGCACCTCCCTGGTTTCTCAAACATTTCCTCGTTCCAGACGAAGATGAATGTGCTGTGCGGAGTCCTTGCTCCCACATCTGTCACAACACCATGGGCTCCTACTACTGCTCCTGTCCCCAAGGCCTCACCATCTCTGCAGATGGCAGAACCTGCCAGGGTAAGAGAAGTGTTGCTGTGGGCAGGCTGGATACACCTAAATCACTGAGGGAATGCTTCTCTTTAGGTTTCCTCATGACCATACTTCATTGGTCATGTTCTAATTAGTTGATAGAATCATAGAACTGGTTTGCTTGGAAAAGACTTCTGAGATCATTGACCTAGCACCACCGTGGCCATTAAATCATATCCCAGCGTGCCATGTCCACAGGTTTCTTGAACACCTCCAGGGGTGGTGACTCCATAGAATCACAGAATCAAGCAGGTTGGAAGAGACCTTCCAAGCTCATCCAGTCCAACCTAGCACCCAGCCCTGGCCAATCAACCAGACCATGGCACTAAGTGCCTCATCCAGGCTTTGCTTCAACACCTCCAGGGACAGCGACTCCACCACCTCCCTGGGCAGCCCATTCCAATGCTAATCACTCTCTCTGGGAAGAACTTCCTCCTAACATCCAGACTAGACCTCCCTGAGCCTGTTCCAATCCCTGACCACCCTGGCAGCAAAGAAACTGTTCCAAAATCCACCATACCTGAGTGTACCTGCAGTGAAGCATTTCACAGCTGCCCATGCTCCTGCCACCACTTCCCCTGTGTTTCATGGTGACTCGGTGAGGTTTACAGCTTGTTTCTGATGGCAGACATTGACGAGTGTGGGCTAGGAGGACACAGCTGCCACACGAGCCAGGAGTGTGAGAACACCGCCGGCTCCTACCGCTGCGTGGTGAGGTGTGGGAGCGGCTTTAGAAGGACACCTGATGGATTCAGCTGCCAAGGTAGGGAGTGCCCAGTGGGCTTTGGTGTCAGCTTTCATCAACTCAAAGCAGTGTCCTTCACACAAGTGAGAGGATGTCCCTGCCTATGGCAGGTCTAAATGCTCATTATTAAGGCTGTGGGGGCTTGGGGGTTGTTTGTTTTGATTTTGGAGGGTTTTAAGCCTTCTGCTGTTTGCTCCTTTAGAAATGAGTTTCAAATCCTACCAGGGGATCATCCAATGTTCTTGCTTGCATGTCCCACCTGCATTTTGTTTTATAGGGGATTGAGAGAAGCAGACCATGGGGTAATAACCAGAGCTTGAAGCAGAGTCCCAAATGGTGACTCAGGCAAAGTGCTGGTCAGGTAAACGACAATTCCCAGCCGTGTCACCAAGGATTTCTATTGTTCAACAGATGTCAACGAGTGTCAAGAGTCCAACCCCTGCCACCAGCGGTGCTTCAATACACTAGGAAGCTTCCACTGTGGCTGTGATCCAGGATACCAGCTCAAGGGCAGAAAATGCATGGGTAGGAATGGATCTTTGCCTGCTCCTTCCCAGCAGGTGTAGTTAATGTGCTTGTTGCCATCATTTCATCAGAACCCTTTCTAAATGAAAACCCTGCTATGGAAGGGACCCTGAGGATGCATGCAGTGTGTGCACCCAGTGGGGTTGTTCTGCTCTTTAGGAGCAGAGCACAGGAAGCAAGTTCATTTCCATTCTTGCTTGTTTCTTTTTGACCAAGATGTGAATGAGTGCAGGCAGAATGTCTGCAGGCCTGACCAGCTTTGCAAGAATACCCGTGGTGGCTATAAGTGCATCGATCTGTGTCCCAGTGGAATGACCAAAGCAGAAAATGGAACTTGTATTGGTGAGTAGAAATGTTGATGTGCTGTCCAATGGTGGGAAACACAGGGAAAATGAGCAGGTCTTTCCTTAAACTAATCTTGCAGACAGTCTAGTTCTAGATTTGCATATATTCAGGCACTGACTTTTCATTTATGGGAACATACATACTTTGTTGTCATCACAGAATCCCAGCACGGGATGCTAATCATCCACAGCAGGTTGCCCAGGATCACAATGTCCAGGCAGGTTTGGAGTCTCTCCAGAGGAGACTCCACAGCCTCTCTGGGCAGCCTGGAGTGGGGCTCCAGCACCCTCACAGCAAAGAATTTTTTCCTCTTGTTCAGATGGCACCTCCTGGGTTCCAGTTTGTGCCTGCTGCCCCTTGTCCTGTCACTGGGCACCACTGAAGGAGCTGGGGTTGTTTAGCCTGGAGAAGAGGAGGCTGAGGGGTGACCTCATTGCTGACTACAACTACCTGAAGGGAAGTTGTAGCCAGGTGGGGTTGGTCTCTTCTCCCAGACAACCAGCAACAGAACAAGGGGACACAGTCTAAAGTTGTGCCAGGGGAAGTATAGGCTGGATGTTAGGAGGAAGCTGTTGGCAGAGAGAGTGATTGGCATTGGAATGGGCTGCCCAGGGAGGTGGTGGAATCACCGTCCCTGGAGGTGTTGAAGGAAAGACTGGATCAGGCACTTAGTGCCATGGTCTGGTTGATTGGCCAGGGCTGGGTGCTAGGTTGGACTGGATGAGCTTGGAGGTCTCTTCCAACCTGGTTGATTCTATGATTCTGTGAAGTGAGTCTGTCCATTCAGAGGCCAAATCTATCCAGAGGGCCAAATGCACTTGTGGCTCAGCTGCATTCCTCCTAAATGAAGAGGTTTTAAACTAGAAGTTTGAGGAAAAGCCTAACTCCTTGGCCCTGCCTTGCTGCTTGCAGACATCAATGAGTGCCGGGACGGAACTCACCAGTGCCGCTACAACCAGCTCTGTGAGAACACGCGAGGGAGCTACCGCTGCGTGTGTCCGAGGGGATATCGGTCCCAGGGAGTGGGAAGACCTTGTGTGGGTAAGCAGTCCAGTCACATCAGTGTCACAGACCTGCTGCTCCTTTTGGCTGGCCTTTCTGCTCTAGCACATCCAACGGTGCTCTGCCGTTGGCTGACTGTGCTGTAGAGTCAGATTTGCTCTGCAGTTCCACACTGCCTGAAGTGGCTCATTCGAAACAGACAGCTGGAACCTGCTCTAGTGGGAGATGTCCCTGCCTATGGCAGGGGGTTGGAGCTGGATGATCTTGAGGTCCCTTCCAACCTAAACCATTCTATGATTCTATGACATGGGAACAGGTCCAGATGCTGAAAAGGAAGCACACCAGGCTATCAGAGCACGGGTGGATGTCCATGGCAAGCTACTGCTCCACAGGAAGCTTCACTCAGAAAAATGCAGTCAGACTTGTTAGTTGCTTGGATGTGGAATGTGCCTAGCTGCAGTGACTCATACCTGAAGGCAGTTGAGCAGGGAGTGGTGTGGATTTCCCTAAGGAACACCCCCAAGGAAGTGTGTCACGAGAGGCATGATACACCCAAGCAAACAGCCCCAGTGCACTCATCAGCTACTAAAACTGGAACAGGTTTCCCAGAGAAGCTGTGGAAGCTCCAAGTCTGGAAGTGTTCTGAGCCAGCCTGGATGAGGCCTTGAGCAACCTAGTCTAGGTGTCCCTGTCCATAACAGGGGTATTGAAACTAGGTGATCTTTAAGGTCCCTCACAACTCAAACCATACTGTGATTCCTTGGTGTTCCCCTTACAGTTAGAGTGAGAGAAGCTGATAGAGACTATCACACAGTGCTCCCCTTCCTGCTCTGGGTGGGTCCCAGCAGGGAAGGCAGAGGAGTGCTGACCATGTAGTTACTCCCCTGTGCTAGCTACGTAGAACCCTTGGGCGTAAAAACTTGTGGAGCTTTGTCCCCCACGCAAGCGTGGAGCATTTAAAGGTGTTCTCATAGCTCTGATGGGGATAGCAAGAGAACTGAAACACTTCCCCTGGCATTTAACAGCCCTCAGGATGGCACCAGGGGCAGGCAGAGTCATCCTTTCTGTATTGGTGTAGAATGTGGAGCAGCTGATCAGCCCTGATAACGGTGGTTGATGAATGATAGTCTGTGACGCTAAGTGAAGCTGCTCTCCTGTATTGTATCAGAGAAACATTTATCCAGGATGAATTTATGGTTAGCTTTTAGAAATGACAAACAGCTGCTCTGGAGAACAGGACTTTGTTTTTTCCCCTTTTAAACTACTGAAGATTTTGGACTACAAAAAGACAGGAATTTTTGTTCCAAAGAGATTAAATTACAGTAAGAAGCTGTTTGGCTGTGGACCAAAACATTGCTTCAACAGCTGCACCTCTGCTGAACTAAAATCCATCTCAGGCTCCTTAACATACAGTAAAGCCATTTAAATTTCTGACAGTAATAAGCTAAATGAAGTCTGGGGCTACAGATTTATACAAAACATTAGCAGCTGCCCTAAAACTGTCTTCTGACCAAGGACCACTCACAGCTCCCTCTTTAGAGTATGACCTTTATGCCCCTTTGATTTTTTTCTACTTAAAACCAGATTGAAAATAGAAATGCATCAAAGATATTAGTTCAGATATGTTCATACAATGCAGATATTATTGATAGCATTTCCAGTGAGCACAGGGAAGACCTGAAAAGTAACTGGGTCCCAGACTGAAGTGGAATTGAACTATGTGCCACTTGTGCCCTGTGTAAACTTCTTTGAGCATCAGTTGTCTCCACAGTACAGGCAGGGAAGAGACTCATTTGCCATCACAACAGCCACAGATACTGGCATGCCTGCCTAGATGAATCATAGAATCAACCAGGTTGGAAGACACCTCCAAGATCATCCAGTNTTCTCTGGACACATTCCAGTAGCTCAACATCTCTCTTGAACTGAGGAGATGAGATGTGTGAAGTCTCAGTGTCCCTTGGCACAGAGGGAAGGGCACTGACAAAAGCTGATAGAAAGCAGTTTTGGATGTGACAGGTGCAAGGCTTTCTGGAATTTAAGATCAGCTTTTAGTTTTCGAGGTAAAGGATGCAGGAAAGTTTAGCTATTCCAGCCTCAAAGCCATTTTCCCTTTATTCTTGCAAGTATTTAATATCCAGAGTGTGTAACCGAAGGGATACTGCCCAGTGCAGACTCAGGCTTACCACTGCTCACAGGGATGGCCACAGGGTCGATGCAAGCCACTCACTGCCTTCCATTTTGCTTCTGTTGCACAGGATCACCCTGTGAAAGAAACCACTCAATTTTTCACCTGTTTTCTTTCCTTATTTCAATAATGTTTCTGCATTGCTTAGCCACAACTTGATCCAAGGACTTGTGATGTTGTCTGCTTTGTGCAGGTAAAGAATGTTCAACTCAGCACTCAGAAAACAGTGCTAAGGAAATAACAAGGTTCAGTATTTTTGCCTGTTTTGTCTTCAGCCCACAATGAAAGAATATTAACTTAAAGTCTGCATTAAAAAATAAAGTCCACTTCTTTATAACAAAGACCTGTCAATATCACCCTAATGATATTGCACAGAATCATAGAATCAGTCAGGTTGGAAGAGATCCCCAAAACTATCCAGTCCAACCTAGCACCCAGCCCTGTCCAATCAACCAGACCATGCCACTAAGTGCCTCAGCCAGGCTTTGCTTCAACACCTTCAGGGATGG
>WAAF01011425.1:27515-56234 GCA_013400475.1 Tricholaema leucomelas
CCCCAGCTCCCTCAGCCTCTCCTCACAGGGCTGTGCTCCAGGTCTCTCACCAGCTTCGTTGCCCTTCTCTGGACACCTTCCAGTATCTCAACCTCTCTCTTGAATTGAGGAGCCCAGAACTGGACACAGCACTCAAGGTGTGGCCTGACCAGTGATGAATACAGGGGAACCCTGGCAAACAGCAACAGAACAAGGGGAAGAACTAGGGGAAGTTGTAATAACACTGGAAATGGCATCTTTAACATATAATTATTTTAATTAATAATAGCAATAAGATAAATATTAACTACAATTTTTATTATTATAGTAAATAATGTAAAGAATTGTTCCACAAATACTAAGTAAGTCAACCCTTACTTCCGAGTCACTACTAAGATCTAAATTCTAGTGAGTGAAGGTTTCAGTAGGTGTCAGTAAGAGTGCTGTTGTTCTGGAGATTACTATCAGGTTATTTCTGGTCATTATGGAAGTGCACAATCCTGTTTGGAATGAGATTTTTCCTCTTTTTCTAGGAAGGAATGAGTAAATTTGGGAGGAAACACCCATCTGTGTCAAATTTTCACCTGGGCCTGAAGTAACTTACTGAAAATCTTAGGAAATTTCTTTGTTAGTCTGTGGGAGAAGCCCTGGGAGAAGCCCAAGCACTCACATTCACAGGATCACAGGATATTAGGGGCTGGAAGGGACCCAAGGAGATCATCAAGTCCAACCCCCCTGCCACAGCAGGACAGTACTATCTAACACAGATCACAGAGGAACACATCCAGACAGGCCTTGAAAGTCTCCAGAGAAGGAGACTCCACAACCTCTCTGGGGAGCCTGTTCCAGTGCTCTGGGACCCTTACAGGAAAGAAGTTCCCCCTTGTGTTGAGGTGGAACCTCTTTGGCTGCAACTTACACCCATTGCTCCTTCTCCTATCCCAGGGAGCAGTGAGCAGAGCCTGTCCCCCCATCCTGGCAGCCCTCAGATACTTAGAAACATTTATCAAATCCCCTCTAAGTCTTCTCTCCAGACTAAACAGCCCCAGGTCCTCCAGCCTCTCCTCATAAGCCATGCCCTCCAGTGCCCTCATCATCCTCATAGCCTCCACTATGGACCCTCTCCAGCAGATCCCTGTCCCTCGTAATCTGGGGAGCCCAAAACTGACTGCAGCATTCAAGATGAGGTCTCACCAGGGCAAAGTGGAGGGGCAGGAGAACCTCCCTTGATCTGCTGGACACACTCCTCCTAATCCCAGGCCACAAGGGCACATTGCTGTGCCATGGTTAACTTGTTATCCACCAGCACTCCCAGGTCCCTCTCCACAGGGCTGTTCTCCAGCAGATCACCTCCCAGTCTGTACTGGTGGAGTTTATTATTCCTCCCCAGATGCAGGACTCTGCCCTTGTCCTTGTTGAAGGACACTCACTGTGTTGCACCTTAAATCCTTTCCAAACCTTTGTATGCTCACTCTTCTATTCTGACGTAAGGGTGGGTTACTCACTGCTGTCAGTGGCCAAATTACTTTGGATTACAATTTTAAACAGAAAGAACTTTAAGGGGAAAAAGATCCTTTAGGGAACATAAATCTATTTTTTATTGTACAAAAGTGAATTAATATTTCCAGGTAAGGCTTCACTCTTTCATAGCTGGAGTAACCCAGAACAACAGAAAAGGTTAAAACAGACCTGACCTGCTTGCCCTGCACCCTGGGACACCTCCTTGAGACCCACCTTTTCTCCTGATGGCAGAGCGCAAGAACCCCATCAGAACATTGAAACTTCCCTCTGTGCCAGCTGGAGTGGATTTCTAATGCTGTACTTCTCAAGAATGCTCCCTGTTAAGTGGCTTCCTTCAAAGAGATGCCTGACAGCTTCTCCCACCCACCTGTGGAGAACTTAAGAACAATCACTGAAGTAGTGGTGAGCAGCTTTGTCTGGCACTTTGACCAGCCTAAGAGCCACTTACTTCTTTCTCAGGGAGCATCTCTCTGATATCCAGCAGGAACCACAGCAGCTTTCAGGACAGGCCAATTTTCAGGTTCAGCCACAGGAACGATCTGTGAACAAAGCATAGTTCTTTTCCTGATCAGAGAGATCACCATAGGGAGGAGCTTCCTCAGCACGGGTTACTTTCTCCTCTGGAGGTTTGGTACAGTCTGTGCCTTCCAGCCAGCTGGTGATCACCTCCACCAGACCAGGTCGATCAAGATTACCCATTCGCGCTCGTTGGGTTATCAAAGCCATCCATTTAGACCAAGTTGCATCTGTGGCATGATGAGGTGATGAACCTTTGCCTTTGAATATCCAGTTTAGAACTGGCAATCTGGGAGCTAAAAGCAATTGTGACTCAATTCCAATCACTTCAGAAGCTGCTTTCACTCCTTCATAGGCTGCTAGTATCTCTTTCTCAGTTGGGGTGTAATTTGCCTCTGAACCTCTGTAGCTACGACCCCAGAAACCAAGTGGAGGACCCCGTGTCTCATTTGGAGCTCTCTGCCAAAGACTCCAAGTTGGACCATTGTCACTGGCAGCCATGTTCAGATCCTCAGTTTCTAGCCACACTTCATCATCAGTAACACTCAAGGCGTCCTTCCTGAGCACTGCCTTCCATCACAAGCAGCCTTAGAGGAAGAACAGATGAGTATTACTCTAGAGGACAGCCTCATCTGCCTCTGTGGCACTGCATTCTCCACTTTTTGCTGCCTTCAAAATCTGTCCTGTCCGTCTTCAGTTTGTTCCACAGCAGAGGCCAATGGGATGAGATTTAACAAGGCCAAGTGCAGAGTTCTGCACTTTGGCCACAACAACCCCAAGCAGCACTACAGGCTGGGGACAGAGTGGCTGAGAGCAGCCAGGCAGAAAGGGATCTGGGGGTACTGGTAGGTAGTAGGCTGAAGATGAGGCAGCAGTGTGCCCAGGTGGGCAAGAGAGCCAATGGCCTGTATTAGGAACAGTGTGGCCAGTAGGACGAGGGAGGTTATTCTGCCCCAGTACTCAGCACTGGTCAGGCCACACCTTGAGTGCTGTGTCCAATTCTGGGCTCCTCAATTCAAAAGAGAAGTTGAGGTGCTGGAATGTGTCCAGAGAAGGGCAATGAAGCTGGTGAGGGGCCTGGAGCACAGCCCTNTGGATAGGGCTGGGTGCTAGGTTGGACTGGCTGCGCTTGGAGGTCTCTTCCAATCTGGTTGATTCTATGATTCTATATAGTCACCTGTTGTTTGTTTGTTTGTTTTTTCTCCTCTCTACATGGTTTGTGGCTCTGGATCATGTCACATGAGCAGACATTAATGAATGTGAACAAGTGCCTAAGCCCTGTGCCTTTCAATGCACCAACACCCCCGGCAGTTTCAAGTGTGTCTGTCCGCCTGGACAACATTTATTAGGTGATGGGAAATCTTGCGCTGGACTGGAGAGATTGCCCAATTACGCTGCCTATTACAATAGCTATAACCATGCTCAATTCTCCCCTCTGAGAGACAACTATCAACCTCAACAGTATTACAGGCACTCCTCAAATCTCTACAGCTCCTTCTCAGAGTATAGGAACAGCAGAATCCCCTTCTCCAGGACTAGAAGGAACGTTAGAGAAACTTGTCCTGAAGGCTATGAGGCAAGAAATGGCAGATGTGTAGGTAAATGTCAGTCTCATCTGTGCGATTCTCTTGTGTCGGTCCTTGCTCACAGGCTACTCTTTCATATGTACCAGGGGCTGATGGTTTGTGGTGCTGTGGGTTTTCCATGTTGTCCTGATAAACATTCATGCTCTTGTCTCTGCATGCTCCTCTCTCCTGAGCTTGTCACAGCAAAAATGTTTTCAAACCTTTGCCTTGCAACCTGTTTTAATTGTTGTGCTCGTTGTCTGCGATTCAGAATAGAATCAACCAGGTTGGAAGAGACCTACGAGATCAGCCAGTCCAACCTAGCACCCAGCCCTAGCCAGTCAACCAGACCATGGCACTAAGTGCCTCAGCCAGGCTTTGCTTCAACACCTCCAGGGATGGTGACTCCACCACCTCCCTGGGCAGCCCATTCCAATGCCAATCACTCTCTCTGCCAACAACTTCCTCCTGACATCCAGCCTAGACCTCCCTTGGCATAACTTGAGGCTGTGTCCCCTTGTTGTGTTGCTGGTTGTCTGGCAGAAGAGGCCTGGGAGAAGAGATTTGTTTCTCTCTCTTGTTCTCACCCTTCTGATTACAGCAGCTCACCTTTGTGCCCTCTATTGCTCCTCAGAAAAACACCAGCAGACCTACTTTAGGCTTGGGGATGTAGCTCCTGTCAGACTCCCTCTGATGGCACTGGCCCACTGCACACTAGGGCCAGTGCCAGCATTGCTACAGCACTGTTGCTCAGGGCCATGGGGCAATAGAGACAGAAGCAGCTTTGCAACTCTCTGTAGTTACTATAGAGAATGGGTTGCAATGCATTCAAAGTGATTGTAAGTGCACAAACTGCGGGGGGGGAGGGGGTGTTCTGACTTGTGACAATGCCACTCCTTGTCCTATTACAATGAGAGCAGAGTAGTTGTGGGAACTGGCAAGCTGTGCCTTGGGTTTTGGGTTTTAAGAGGTGCAAAGCCTTGAACCAACAGGAAACCAAGACATTTGGCACCTGGAACTACCAAGCATTTAGCTCACTTTCTCCTTACTCAGGGAGACTCTCTGAGGTTTTTCAGTGCTGCCATTTTTATTAGTACTGAAAACTGAGTTCAGCTGCTGGTGAAAGTCAAAAGGAAGAGCTACCTTCAGCATTTGACTGATTTGTACTAAATGTGAAGAAATTAAATGAAGTTAAAACCAAAGCAAGCAACAAACACCCCACAAACTACTTCTAGAAAGCTAGAGAGGTCAGGTTTCTCTCCTGCAGCAGTAGCTGGTGTCTGTGGAGCTTGGACCCTCTGTAAGCACTGGTCTAGAGCCAGAAAATGAGTACTCACACCCAGCCTTCCTGGAGCATGTCCACATCCTGCCCTGAGAGCCAAACAGACCTGGGCTGTGCTCTCTGCCAAGGCTCGCTCTGTCCTGCATAAAGATGAGTCACACTTTGAAATACGCTTCTCTTAAGCCAGACTTTGCCAACTTGTTCATGTTTTGAGTAACTCAAGAGAAAAAAATAAATCTTCCTCTAACTTACCTTGTGCTAATACTGCAGAGTTCAGGGCTGAGGGTACCACAGTGTGGGGCTCCCTAGAGCTTGTCCCAGTGCATTTAAGACAGCAGTTTGTGGCGCTGTCAAAAGAGGTGAGGTTAATAGTTGAGGTGACTAATCATTCTTGGTCTCTGCAACTCCCTGAAAAGAGGCTGGAGTGAGATGGGAGTTGGTCTCTTCTCCCTAGTAACAAGTGATATGATAAGAGGAAATGGGCTCAAGTTGCACCAGGGGAGGTTTAGGCTGAACTTGAGAAGAAACTTCACTGGAAGGGTTCGCAAATACTGGAACAGGCTGCGCAGGGAGGTGCCTGAATCCCCCTCCCCAGAGGTATTTTATAGAGGCAGAGATAAGGTGCTGAGGGACATGGTTTAGCCCCAGACTTGGGATGATCTCTTTGGTCTTTTCCAACCAAACTGATTCCATGATTCTACTAAAAAGTCAGAAAGGTAAGGTGTGAAAAGACGTTCTAGTGTCACACAGTCCACCCCCGTCAGAAAACAAGAGCCAGACAACTTCTACCAGCTCTGCCCATAAGCTTGCATATACATAGGACAAAAAGTACCTCAGTTCAATGGTAGCTTCACATAATCCTCATGGGGACGTGCTTGTGTTTGTGTTTCTTCTCCACAGATGTTGATGAATGTGAAACCAGAGATACCTGCCAGCACGAATGCAGGAACACCCTGGGGAGTTACCAGTGTGTGTGTCCAGCTGGTTATCGCCTGACACCCAACGGCAAAACCTGCCAAGGTATGGAGATCTTCTTGGCTGCTCACAAAGCAAGCTGTAACAAAACAAGACACAAGCCCTCCTTGAGTTTGCTAGATGAGATTCAGTTTTCAGAAGTGGATTTATTTTCTACTTTAAGACTTCATAACCCACCATCAAATCTGGCAATTAGAACTTCTTCTCTCTGGTCAGTCAGGTAGTGACAGGACTAGGGGGAATGGAGCAAAGCTGGAGGTGAGTAGGTTTAGACTGGCCGTGAGGAGGAAGTTGTTGAGCATGAGAGTGGTGAGAGGCTGGAATGGGTTGCCCAGGGAGCTGCTTGAGGCCCCATGGCTGGAGGTGTTTAAGGCCAGGCTGGATGAGGCTCTGGCCAGCCTGATCTGGGGCAGGGTTTCACTGCCTATGGCAGGGGGGTTGGAAATAGATGATCCTTGTGGTCCCTTCTAACCCTGACTGATTCTATGATTCTGTGTGTTCCCTCATGTTACACACTGAGCTCCAAGCAAGCAGACAGCAGCTCTAGAGGCAAAGCCATTAACATCCTCAACCCACCTCAGTCAGTATGATACTCTCAGGTCATCTGGTGCACCAAATAAAATAACACTGACCTCATTAGCCACTGGTGACCAGACAACTATGGTTTGTGTTGGATGGTGGGTGTAGGGCAGCTCTTACACAACTGCACCATCTTGCACAGTGGTAAAATGCCAATAGCAATAAATGGACGTTACTGGAACTAGTGGCTCCTGTGTCTCACACACCATGACAAGATTTCTCTGCATGCAGAGGTACACTCTGCAGTCTGCTCAGCCTTCACTGGCCTGGATAGATTTTGACCCTTAACAAGGTGCTCAGAGAGGTGGCAGATGCCCTATCCTTGGGACCATTCCAGTTCAGGTTGTTTGGGGCTCTGACCAACTTGCTGTAGTTGCAGCTGTCCCTGCTCACTGCTGGGGTGGTTGGACTAGATGAGCTTTAAAGGTCCCCTCCAACCCAAAGCAGTCTGTGATTCTGTGATCAAGTTCATCCAAGTATCAGCAGCTGATTATTTGCATGTTTTTGATGTTCAGATATCGATGAGTGCCTCGAGCAGAACATTAATTGTGGCTCAAATCAGATGTGTTTCAACATGAGGGGAAGCTACCAGTGCATAGACACACCTTGTCCACCAAACTACCAGCGAGAGCCTCTTTCTGGGTAAGTATTCTCTTCAGCCCTTTTTGCTCAACCCAAGCTCAGACCTTTAGCTTGTATCCCTCAGCAGAAACCTTACCTAAGTTTGACTGACAGCAGTAAAGCTCACACTAGCAAAGCTGGTTGGACTGGATCATCCAGTCCAACCTTCATCCCATCATAAGGCTGATGATCTTGATCTGATCTAATCATCTTGATGATCTGATTTCTTGAGCAGCAGTTTTCCTTGTCACTGATGGGGCTGCCATTGCACTAACATTTCTGACTTACTTTTTCTGAAGGCCTCACCATCAATTGCAAAGCTTTTAAAGTATTCTTTTAGTCATCACAATAATGCTGTTATTTGTAGGTTATTCTGTTTCCCTGTTCCAGAAAAACATATTCATTTGGTTTTTAATACACTGAAGGAAAGAACTTGCTTCATAGTCAGAAACCACCTTTTGTGACCAAGCTTAACTGGAATGAGGCTTAAGTTGAAATGGGTGATGTTCTTTGACCTCTGATAGCACTGACAAGCAGAGCCAGCAAAGAGCTCCTGTCTTGACTTTTGGTTAACAAAGTACAATTTACTCTGCCCTTCTTCATTCCAAAGTCTTCATTCCATGATCTAACACAGGCACCTCAAATGGAGCTGCCCAGTACAGTTCAAGCCAACCTTTTCAACTCATGCACCATTGACTTCAATGACAAATATTGTATCCAATAGCTTTAAGTTACCTCCTTGGCACTGACATGATCCTGTTGAGGGAAAATGGGACATTAAACTGCATCTATGGGACACATTTGCAACATGGGACACAAAAGCTGCAGCTTTAAAGGGTCAATGGATAAGGACTGTATGAGCTTATTACCTCCATATGGCAGCTTCAAACTGTGTGCAGAAACAGAGTGAACGGGGGGAAGCATTTCTCCTTTTAGACCAATGCTGCCTTCTCCAGGGCTAACCTGCTCTGCCTGTCCCTAGGTTCTGTCTCAAGAGCTGCCCAGCCAACGACCTGGAGTGTGATCTGAGCACCTACGCCTTGGAATACAAACTCCTTTCCCTGCCCTTCGGCATAGCTGCCGGTCAGGATTTGATCCGGCTGGTGGCCTATACTCACGATCGAGTCGTGCACCCAAGGACAACTTTCCTAATGGCAGAGGAGGACCCAGCCATCCCCTTTGCCCTGCGAGACGAGAACATGAAGGGGGTGGTCTTCACCACCCGCCCGCTGCGAGAGCCCAAGACCTACCGCATGGGAGTCAGGGCCCTGTCCTACAGCGCTGACGGCACCGTCGAGTACCGGACCACTTTTATTGTCTACATAGCTGTGTCGGCCTACCCCTACTGAACACCCACCTGGGTATCTTAACCACCTTCCCAAATGCCAGTGAGCAGCACCACTGCCAGCCTGACTCTGCTGCCTGCCAAACAGTGGTGAACACCTCACTTGGAAGCGGTGCTATTCTCTTTTCTTTGCCTCCCTTCAGCCCTGTTGTTCCAGTTCAAGAGGAAAAGCCACGACTTTGAGAACCTGTTCTCACTTGCTTTATTTATTGCACTGGAGTAGTCACTTCCCCACAGCTGGTTCTAAAACCAGCACAAAATCAAAGTATGAGCTGATGTGGTCAAAGTAAGCAAGGAGCAGCCTCTGCTGAAAGCCACTCAGAAGAAAGCAACTCTGTAACTTGCAGCAGTCCACATCTTTTAAAGGCTGCCAAGTGTCTGACAGCGTTACACCTATCAGATGTGCTTCTTCCTGTCTTCTCAAACACCTGACAGAATGAGAGCTGCACTACACCATGCCAGCTGCTCAACACAACCCCCCACTGCTGCACCTAAGAGCTGCAGAGGCTGAAACAAGAGATAGGGAAGTTCAGCGAGAGGATCTAGAGTTGCATTTGGCACTGTTTGCTTCCCATGGAATAGAATAGAACCAACCAGGATGGAAGAGACCTCCTAGCTCAGCCAGTCCAACCTATCAACCCAGCCCCATCCAGTCAACCAGACCATGGCACTAAGTGCTTCATCCAGTCTTTTCTTGAACACCTCCAGGGACGGTGACTCCACCACCTCCCTGGGCAGCCCATTCCAATGCCAATCACTCTCTCTGACAACAACTTCCCCCTAACATCCAGCCTAGACCTCCCCTGGCACAACTTGAGACTGTGTCCCCTTGTTCTGTTGCTCGTTGCCTGGGAGAAGAGAACAACCCCACCTGGCTACAGCCTCCCTTCAGGTAGCTGTAGACAGCAATGAGGTCAGCCCTGGGCCTCCTCTTCTGCAGGCTGCACAGCCCCAGCTCCCTCAGCCTCTCCTCACAGGGCTGTGCTCCAGGCCCCTCACCAGCTTTGTTGCCCTTCTCTGGACACCTTCCAGCACCTCAACATCTCTCTTGAATTGAGGAACCCAGAACTGGACACAGCACTAAAGGTGTGGCCTGAGCAGTGCTGAGTACAGGGGCAGAAGAACCTCCCTTGTCCTACTGGCCACACTGTTCCTGAGCCAGGCCAGGATGCCATTGGCTCTCCTGCCCACCTGGGCACACTGCTGGCTCATCTTCAGCTACTATCTACCAGCACCCCCAGGTCCCTTTCTGCCTGGCTGCTCCAGCCACTCTGTCCCCATGCAATTTAGAGATGGCACAGTTTGTTGGAAGGAAAACCCAACATGGCTACTTCTACTTTATACAGCAGGTATTTTATAACTCTTTGGGTTTTTTTTACTCTGATGTTCTGCTATAGCCATTTATTTAGCTCCAATCCATAGCCATTGCAGTACTCCCAGCTCACTTGACATGTCTGGGGGTTTGGTTGTCTTACTTTGGCAAATGGAACATTTTTTTCTCCCCCAGAAGTTGTCAGTTTGGTTCAATAATGTCAATACACTGTACACAAGTGATTTTGCCAAGATGTATTCTATTTTTATGGAAATGTATATATGTTGTCTTTGGGTGGGGTTCCTCCCCCATGTGTATTTTCTAAGCAGTATCTCCAGAGTGTTTTACAGTAAAGGTTGCATAAAAGGACAAAAATAATCCAAATAAAGGCTCCCATTGTCTGTGAGATTGTGCTGAGTTGTATTATTGGAAACAAGTCTTTCCCATTTGCAAAGCATAGGTTTGTGTTGCTTGGAAAAGACCTCTAAGATCATCAAGTCCAACCATCAACTCACCACCACCATGGCCATTAAACCATGTCCCAAAGTGCCATGTCCAGACCTTTCTTGAACACCTCCAGGGATGGTGACTCCACCACCTCCCTAGGCAGCACTTCACTAATACCCACTTGGCTTCAGCTGTATGGGAGCTGTACCTGAAGGGAGGCTGTAGCCAGGTGGGAGTTGGTCTCTTCTGCCAGGCAACCAGCAGCAGAAGAAGGCAACATAGTCTCAAGTTGTGCCAGGGGAGGTCTAGGCTGGATGTTATGAGGAAGTTGTTGGTAGAGAGAGTGATTGGCATTGGAATGGGCTGCCCAGGGAGGTGGTGGAGTTGCTGTGCCTGGAGGTGTCAAAGGAAAGCCTGGATGAGGCACTTAGTGCCATGGTCTGGTTGATTGGACAGGGCTGGGTGCTAGGTTGGACTGGCTGATCTTGGAGGTCTCTTCCAACCTGCCTGATTCTATCATTCTTCCCTCTACCTGCCACTCTGGGGTAGTGAAAGATGGTGACCAGCATTAAAGTGCATTTTCCATGATAAGGTCAAATTGCTTCATGATGAAATTTTGATTCTGTGCTACAATATTATTAACAATTCCCAGTGAAAGAAATTTTGCTCAGACCCCCAGACAACCTGACCTGGAATGGTTCCAGGGATGGGGCACCAACCACCTTCTAGGCAACCCGGGCCTGGGTCTCACCACCCTCCGTGTCAAAAGTGGTGGGGACTCCACCACTGCCCTGAGCAGCCTATTCTATTCCAGGCCCCCCTTTTGGAGAAGAAATTGTTCTTCATGACCAACCTAAACATCCCCTGGCAAGAGTTGAGGTCATTTCCTCTTGTCCTATAACTTGTTTCTTGGGAGAAGAGACTGACCTCCACCTGGCTCCAGCCTCTTTTCAAGGAGCTGTGGAGATCCAGAGGTCTCCTTTCAGCCTCCTTTTCTCCAGGCTAAACCACCCCAGTTTCCTCAGCTGCTCCTCATCAGATCTGTTCTCCAGACCCTTCAACAGCTTTGTTGCACTCTTCTGGACCTGCTCCAGCACCTCAGCATCCTTGGAGTGACAGGCCCAAAACTGAACTGAATATTCAAGGTGTGGCCTCACCAGTGCTGAGTACGAGGGTACTATCCCTACCCTGGTGCTCCTGGTCACACTGTTGCTGATCCATGCCAATATGCTATTGGCTTTCTTGGCTACTTGGGCACTCACTGGCTTATGTTCAGTTGCTGCTGACCAACAGCTTCAGTTCCTTTTCCACCAGGCACTTTTCCAGCCACTTTTTCCCAAGCCCTTTGCACAAGATGCAGCACTTTGCATAAAAATTGCACAATTCCTTCCAAATTCAGATTCTAGCAGAGGGAAAAGGCACAAAAGGAAGTTCAGGGACAAAAATAGGGCCACTTACCAGATAGAATACTCTTCAACCACCACTTTTCTCATGGCAGGTGTTGAGGAACTGAAGATAGGTAAAGTTCCTCCATCACACCTGCCTCAGAGCCCCACCTTGCCAGTCCCTCGAGGAGAAGTTCCACCAGGTTTTTGGTTTCCTCTGTGCACTAGCTGAACTTAAAAGCTTCTGACCAGGTACAGCACTGTGGGTTAAAAGGTAAAGAGGGTATTAGGTGAGAAAGCTCAGAACAGATGGGAGTAGCAGAGCCTGGAGGAAGCCAAGTCAGCTCCAGACTGCTGCTGGATGGAAGGACACTGAGTAAAGCGATCGTCATCGCTCTCACATCGGTGTGGTGATTACCAGCAGGACTCTGCTCTCAGAGTACAAGTGGGACCTCTGGTACCCTTTGACTTCTGAGGTATTTCCACATCTGGCAGCTCAAGCCTAAGGCTGCTGCCAAGACAAAGGACACGTCAGGACCTCTGCAATCCATGGATTAGCTGATGAGGCTGGAATCCGGCTGCCCACCTGCCCCCCGGTGCCACACAGTGGGGGCACAGCACATGCAGCACTCTAAGGAGTATCACCAGCACCACACCAGTTGTGGTTAACCACCCAGGCCAGGAGAGGCAAAAGAAAGCTGTCTAGCACACTTCCCTGTACACCAAACCCTGCCCAGAGCCTGTGGTGGTCAGACACTCATAGATGGGTGAGGGCTCGTGGGAAGGTCTCATCAAAGCTGCAGGGAAATGAAGGCTTCTTCCAGCCTTTTGTGCTTCAACCTCTGCACCAGGTGAGATTTTGGATTCAGCACCACACTGAGAAATCAAACACTGAGGTTCACCAATGCTCATTAATGACAGAATCAAAGAATCATTCAGGCTGGAAAACCCTTTTAGGTTCATTGAGTCCAACCACTGTATAACTCTACCAAGGCTCATGTCCCTCAGCATCACATCTCTGGCACAACTTGAGGCAATTTCCTCTCATCCTATCACTTGTTACTTGGGAGGAGAGACCAACACCCACCTGGCTCCAAGCTTCTTTCAGGGAATTGTAAGGAGCCAAAAGGTCTCCCCTCAGCCTCCTTTTCTCCAGGCTGAATAGCCTCAGTTCCCTCAGCTGCTCCTCACAGGATTTGTGCTCTAGCCCCTTCACCAGCTCCATTGCCCTTCTCTGGATACACTCCAGTACCTCAAAATGATGACCTGAAAAACAGAAGGCAAAATTAGGATTCAAGTTGCAAATAAATTGGTCATCTGAAAATGCTCCTCCCAAAATCTGGAAGCTGTTCAAAGATCAAACCAAAACTTTACAAACCAGACAGGAAAATAACGACTGTGCATGATGCCTGGTTACAGCTGCCTTTGCTGAGGATCAGCTCCTATGAGAGAGATGGAAAAAGCTTCCTACTTGCTCCATTTTTTATTAGTTACTATATAATTTCAGCTGCAGCATCTGGCCTGATGTTCCAAGCAAGCTTTAGATCACCTCTGGTGAACTCCAAGGAGAAAACTAAACACTGCCACTGCCTGAATTATCACAGGATAGATCTTTCGGGCTGCTAGATGCTCTCAGAAGACATTGATTACATCTAATGTGTTGCAATCCCAAAACAATCAGACATTAAAAGCTGTCATTTCTGCTGCAGAAGCCACAGTGATACCACAATGATTCATAGAATCAACCAGGTTGGAAGAGACTTCCATGATCATCCAGTCCAACCTAGCACCCAGCCCTGGCCAATCAACCAAACCACAGCACTGAGTGCCCCATCCAGGCCTTTCTTCAACACCTCCAGGGACGATAACTCCACCACCTCCCTGGGCAGCCCATTCCAATGCCAATCACTCTCTCTGCCAACAACTTCCTCCTAACATCCAGCCTAGACCTCCCCCGGCAGAACTTCAGACTGTGTCCCCTTGTTCTGTTGCTGGGTGCCTGGCAGAAGAGCCCAACCCCACCTGGCTACAGCCTCCCTTCAGGTAGTTGTAGACAGCAATGAGGTCAGCCCTGAGCCTCCTTTTCTCCAGGCTGCACACCCCCAGTTCCCTCAGCCTCTCCTCACAGGGCTGTGCTCCAGGCCCCTCTCCAGCTTCGTTGCCCTTCTCTGGACACCTTCCAGTACCTCAACATCTCTCTTGAATTGAGGAGCCCAGAACTGGACACAGCACTCAAGGTGTGGCCTGACCAGTGCTGAGTACAGGGGAAAAAGAACCTCCCTTGTCCTACTGGCCACACTGTTCCTGAGCCAGCCCAGGATGCCATTGGCTCTCTTGGCCACCTGGGCACACTGATGGCTCATCTTTAGCTACTATCTGTCAGTACCCCCAGCTCCCTTTCTTCCTGGCTGCTCTCAGCCACTCTGTCCCCAGCCTGTATTGCTGCTTGGGGTTGTTGTGGCCAAAGTGCAGAACCCTGCACTTGGCCTTGTTCAGTCTCATCCCACTGGCCTCTACCCACCCATCCAGCCTGGCAAGGTCCCTCTGCAGGGCTCTCCTACCTTCCAACAGATCAACACCTGACAGATTCAGTCGATTCTCTACTCCAGTTTTCCCCAGGTGGATTCTGTAAGCAAAGCAAGTATTTGGTCATTTTGCCTGATATGCAGTGGGTTTTTAAAAGCTGGTTTGGTCTGATTTAAAATCATTTTCCTTTGTAAGATGAGCAACAGTACTTGTAAATCAGAACATCTGGTAAAAGCCTGAGGTCCGCCAGACAGTCTTGAGAAAGAGCAATCGCTCCAAGTCAGTGCTCTTTGCAGTGCTCATTAACATTGTTCCAGACAGAGTGATCACAGAACTGTAAAGCTTCAAAGAGCAGAAGCAATATCACATCCCTGATGTCATGGCTAAGTGTAGTATCTTCTGAAGTTCACATATGAATCACAATGTCAACTACTGTCCTGGCAGGAAGCAAGGGTCCCAGAGAGGGAACATACAGGATGTGCACAGGGCAAAAACAACCAGGGAAAAGAAAAAGGGAACAAAAACTACAGATATCTTAACATGCCCTGCAGACAGCTTCATTCCCCAGATAACTGCTCATAGGTGAGCTGGGACAGCCCTGAGACTTGTGAGTTAAACTGCTTTCACAAACAAGTGTAAGGCTGGAGGGGCCTTTGAAAGAGCGTGGCCTTGTTTTGCAGCTGGGCCACCACAAGCACTTCCTTTCTTTCAGTGGTTATGTGGAGGGATTAATGGCAAACATCAGCATATCCTCACCTCAGCCTTCATAGAATTCTGCAATGGTTTGGGTTGGAAGGGACCTTAAAGATCATCCAGTTTAAATCCACCTGCCATAGGCAGGGACACCTCCTACTACACTAGGTTGCTCAAGGGCCCATCCAACCCAGCCTTGAACACTTCCAAGCTTGAACGCTCTGCCCAGGGAGGTGATGGAGCTGCTGTCCCTAGAGGTGTTCAAGAAAAGCCTGGATGAGGCACTTAGTGCCATGGTCTGGTTGATTGGACAGGGATGGGTGCTAGGTTGGACTGGATGAGCTTGGAGGTCTCTTCTAACCTGGTTGATTCTATGATTGAAGCCTCCACAACACTCCTCTGGTCAACCTGTTTCAGTAACTTACCATCCTCATGAGGATGAACTTCTTCCTAATAGCTAATCTAGATCAAGCTGCTCCCAGTTTGAAGCCATTGGCCATGGTCCTGTCACCCCATGCCTTTGCCAAAAGCCACTCCAGCTTTCCTGTAGCCCACTTCAAATATTGGAAGGCTACTCTGAGGTCTTCTTGGAGTGTTCCCTTCTCAAGGCTGAACAACTCCAACTCTCTCTGCCTGTCTTCATAGGGCAGGTGCTCCAGCCCTTGGATCATCTTTGTGGCCCTCTTCCTTTCACTGTTTAGTGATGTGATTTTGCTACACAATATATGAACTGGGAAAGCTGCATTTAAATTATCCTGTATTATCCTGAAGTAGTATTTCAAAGACATATTAATGTGCAACATCAAAGTTTGTCACCAAGAAAATAAAAAAGCTTTGGTTCCAAAAGTGGACTAAAAGACTTAAAAGATACTTCTATTCAAAGTGCTTCTGTGCTTCTATGAGTTTCCATCAGTAGGCCCATGTCAGAAGTCAGTATTTGCAGCTACACTAAACACTCTGCATACCTGATGAACTTTCCAAGGGTGAGACAGAAAATGATGAGTCCTTTTCTGACTACTGAAAAAGAAAGCAGTCACCCAAATCTTGGGTTCATATTTGTCTTGCATTTTTTGATCTTTTAAAGAGGCCTGAAAACCTTCTGCCTTCTGCACACCAGAAAATCTGCAAACAACTGATGGCAACTTCATGTTCTTGAGAACTTTCCCTCTTTACCAAACTTGGTTTAAGAGTTATTAGGCTGCACATCAGCAGTTTCATTTCATAGAATCGTAGAATCAAGCAGGTTGGAAGAGAACTCCAAATCATCCAGTCCAACCTAGCACCCAGCCCTGGCCAATCAACCAGACCATGGCACTAAGTGCCTCATCCAGGCTTTGCTTCAACACCTCCAGGGACAGTGACTCCACCACCTCCCTGGGCAGCCCATTCCAGTGCCAATCACTCTCTCTGCCAACAACTTCCTCCTAACATCCAGCCTAGACCTCCCCTNGCTCTCCTGCCCACCTGGGCACACTGCTGGCTCATCTTCAGCTACTCTCTACCAGCACCCCCAGGTCCCTCTCTGCCTGGCTCTGCTCTCAGCCACTCTGTCTCCAACCTGTAGTGCTGCTTGGGGTTGTTGTGGCCAAAGTGCAGAACCCTGCACTTGGCCTTGTTCAATCTCATCCCATTGGCCTCTGCCCACCTATCCAGCCTGGCAAGGTCCCTCTGCAGGGCTCTCCTATGTTTCAGCAGATCCACACCTGCTCCTAGCTTGATGTCATCTGCAAACTTACTGATGACTCAATCTCCTGGTCCCAATCATCAATAAAGACATTGAACAGGACTGTGCCCAGCACTGGTCCTTGGGGACACCACTAGTGCCAGCTGCCAACTAGATATGACAC
This sequence comes from Tricholaema leucomelas, assembly GCA_013400475.1. Lineage (NCBI taxonomy): Eukaryota > Metazoa > Chordata > Aves > Piciformes > Lybiidae > Tricholaema lacrymosa > Tricholaema leucomelas. The sequence goes on from WAAF01011425.1 coordinate 44,109, forward strand.
AGAAGGCTGCATCCCTGATCTTTTATCACCACTGCAGTAATCCTCAGTGGTTCCTATTCTCACCAGAATTTGCTTACAGCCCATGGTTGGCAGTAGGAAAGCAGTGAGTGACACACGTAAGTCACAGAAATTGAAGGACAAGTTGTGCCAGGGAAGCTTTAGAATCACAGAATGCCAGGTTGGAAGGGATCTCAAGGATCTGGTGATACCATAGCTGAAATGAGCTGGCCCAGCACTTTGCCAAGCTGAGCCTTCAGACTGTCTAGCATAGAGGAATCCACTGCTTCTCTTGAGAGATGATTCCAGTCTCTACTTGTTCTCATAGGGAAACATTTTACTTCTGGAGTTCAGTTGGAATCTCCCCAGCAGGAACTTGTTCCCATTGCCCCTTGTCTTTGCTGTGTGACTCCTTGTAAAAAGGAAGTCTCCATCTCCTTGCTATCCACCGTTTCTGTACCAGTCCACAGTCATAAGGTCTCCCCTAAGCCTTCTCAAGTACTTTAAGCCTCTAATACAGCTTCAGCTATCCCCAGCAGGAAAGGGATTAAAGTAAAATCCTGGAGCCATCAGTGTTCATGCTCCAGTGTCAGGAGTTGGGAAACAACTGTTGTTGCCTTTCCATGTAATTATGTAATGGTGAAGTTTTGCTGGCTGCCCAAATAAGACTTTTCAACAGATGGCCATGATACATGGCTTAGTAAATGGAAATGGACCAGAACCACTAACAGTGAAGTCATGTCTCTAGAATAACTCACCCCTCCACTGTCCTACGGTACCAGCATCACAAAACCACAACAGCTCAACAACACAGCTTTGCTTCCACTGCTCCCTCTACCTGACAGGAGGTTGTAGCCAGATGGGGTTGGTCTCTTCTGCCAGGCAATGAGCAACAGAACAAGGGGACACAGTCTCAAGTTGTGGCAGGGGAAGTCTAGGCTGGATGTTAGGAGGAAGTTGTTGGCAGAGAGAGTGATTGGCATTGGAATGGGCTGCCCAGGGAGGTGGTGGAGTCGCTGTCCCTGGAGGAGTTGAAGAAAGGCCTGGCTGAGGCACTTAGTGCCATGGTCTGGTTGACTGGATAGGGCTGGGTGCTAGGTTGGACTGGATGATCTTGGAGGTCTCTTCCAACCTGGTTGATTCTATGATTCTAGTGATGCAGACCAGAAGGACAGCAAGGCACAGGGACACCAAGAAGGAACTCCTGTTTCATCAAGGTCCTTCTCCCACAGCATTTCACTTTGCTCAAAAATGCATCCAGCTCCATCTTAAAGCTCAGCAGGCTGTTTCAAAACCCAGTGATATAACCCTTAAGACCCTGATTCTGATTTCCTGTATAATTTTACTCACCAACTGTTTAATACTACTTGACTTTTCGCTGCTGTTGCTCTTCAAATAACTCTGCACTTTGGCCACAACAACCCCAGGCAGTGATACAGGCTGGGGACAGAGTGGCTGGAGAGCAGCCAGGCAGAAAGGGACCTGAGGGTGCTGGTAGAGAGTAGCTGAACATGAGCCAGAAGTGTGCCCAGGTGGCCAGGAGAGGCAATGGCATCCTGGCCTGGATCAGGAACAGTGTGGCCAGTAGGACGAGGGAAGTTATTCTGCCCCTGTACTCAGCACTGGTCAGGCCACACCTTGAGTGCTGTGTCCAGTTCTGGGCTCCTCAATTCAAGAGAGAGGTTGAGATGCTGGAAGGTGTCCAGAGAAGGGTGACAAAGCTGGCGAGGGGCCTGGAGCACAAACCCTATGAGGAGAGGCTGAGGGAGCTGGGGGTGTGCAGCCTGGAGAAGAGGAGGCTCAGAGGTGACCTCATTGCTGTCTACACCTGCCTGAAGGGAGGCTGTAGCCAGGTGGGGTTGGTCTCTTCTGTTCAAGAAAAGCCTGGATGAGGCACTTAGTGCCATGGTCTAGTTGACTGGATAGGGCTGGGTGCTAGGTTGGACTAGATGATCATGGAGGTCTCTTCCAACCTGGTTGATTCTATGATTCTTCCTTTTCGTCCCCCAGCTCCTTATCACCTGGAGGTATTAGCACACCTGGAGCAATTAGCACACACAAAGCCCTTCTTTGCTAATATTAAACTCTTCTGTGGTTTCCACTTGCATCTTTCCATGACTTTATTTATTCTTGCAGCCTCTCTTTCCACCTGTTTTAGTTTCAGTAACTCATGTATGGGCAGCCAAAAATGCTTTCAATATTCCCTATCAGGCCATGGGGTCTGATTGAGACTTTCAGTTTACTTCCTCTGTGTTCACTAAAGCCAGGCCCCTGTCTGAAGCAAACTGATCTAAATGTCACCAGCAAGATCTCGACAACATGTCACAATAACGGTCAAGTTTTATCTGGCCACTTGCTGAGTAACCCAAGCCCTGAGGAGAACTCTAGGGTGTTACCATGAAGTAAAGCAGAGTCATCAACCCAAGCCAGAGCCCTGGAACAGAATGTTATGAGTATAACATCAGCCCTAAACTGATGCCAAACTTCTGCAACCTTTGCAAATTCCACAGCCATTTCATCCAACCCTCCCAGGATTCCCAAAGACAAAAACACACAAAGCTATCTGCTGGCAGCAGGGCCCTTCCCGGTTCCTTCATGACTCTATATTCCAGTCAGGCCCCACTGCCTGCAGTTTGGTAGCTGGTCACTGATGCCAAGCTCTGCTTCTCCTCACAGGGCTTATGTCTGCAGCCCAACCCATTACCATCAACGCCTCGCTGCCTAAACAAACCAATACATCATCTCCACCAGCACTGAGGGATTCATTTCTGCCTTCCCTGCCTCTCGGTCTTACATCCTCTAACGTCTTGAACTTCACTGTAACATCTCCTTACATCGTCTAACGTCGTGAACTTCACTGTAACATCTCCTTACATCCTCTAACATCTTGAACTTCACTGTAACATCTCCTTACATCCTCTAACGTCGTGAACTTCACCGTAACATCTCCTTACATCCTCTAACGTCTTGAACTTCACTGTAACATCTCCTTACATCCTCTAACGTCTTGAACTTCACTGCTAAAGCTTCAAGATTTCCTCTAACACTGCTGCTAAGCTTCTTGATAACAGCTGATGTTTAACATTCACCTTACCTGGCCAAATTTGTCACTGCATCTGATGATGCATCTGGTCAACACAGAAGGCAACTGGTAACAGTGAATGCCCTCAAATCACCACACATTGGAGAGGCAGCGAACTACTGGATAGAGTCCAGAGGAGGCTACAAAGATGCTGAGGGGTTTCCTCTTTCTGGAATAGAGATGGTTTAAGAGTTAGAATCATAGAGTCAACCAGGTTGGAAGAGACCTCCAAGATCAGCCAGTCCAACCTAGCACCCAGCCCTATCCAGTCAACTAGACCATGGCACTAAATGCCTCATCCAGGCTTTGCTTGAACACCTCCAGGGACAGTGACTCCACCACCTCCCTGGGCAGCCCATTCCAATGCCAATCACTCTCTCTGCCAACAACTTCCTCCTAACATCCAGCCTAGACCTCCCCTAGCACAACTTGAGACTGTGTCCCTTTGTTCTCTTGCTGGTTGCCTGGGAGAAGAGACCAACCCCCACCTGGCTACAGCCTCTCTTCAGGTAGTTGTAGACAGCAATGGGTCCCCCCGAGCCTCCTTTTCTCCAGGATAAACAACCCCAGCTGCATTGAAGAAAAGCCTGGGTCAGGCACTTAGTGCCATGGTCTAGTTGACTTAATATGTCTGGATGATTGGTTGGACTGGATGATCTTGGAGGTCTCTTCCAACCTGGTTGATTCTATGATTCTCAGTTATAAGAATAAGGTCAGTCCTTAGAGTAAGTGACACAAGAAGCAACTGAAACCTAAATACCTGCAAATGGAGACTGAAACTGAAACATATAAACTGAATGTTAATGAAGTACCCTGACATAAACCCCAAACCCTCAATTGTCCTCCAAAAGTCAACTTTTACAACACAGAAGAAAAAGTCTTCATCAAACCTCAACCTTCCTTTTAACCTCTTAGTACCTGAGCTTTGAAACCACAAGTCCCAACTCTGAGCCCAAATATATGCTTAGTAATGTCAACATATTGATCTATTCCTACACTACATGGGAGTAAACAGGCCTTGCCAGACACCTTCCTAAAACTGAAAGCCACAAAGTTGAATCACTAGTCCTATAATATTACTTTAATTCAAACCATAAACTTAATCTTAAGTCTAGGAAATGATTCATTTAAACAGAAAATTCCCACTCCTTACCACTGCCACCCCTCTTTTAACTCTTTAGGGCTACTAAAATCCATCAAGTTCTTGGAGATTCAGCTATCCAAAGCTTGACATCAATCCCAGGCTCAAGCACAGTACCACCTGAGGAAGGATATGGAGACCAATTAAGACCCCCAACAGCAGCTTTTAAGTTGTTTAGGGGATGTAAAAAACCCAATAGCTTAACTCTTTAGCAGCAAGGAGCTCATACTATTCATGTTTCCAGCTACCTGCACAGAGATAATTAAGCAGACTCCTGATGCTCAGAGGGCTGGAGCACCTCTGCTATAAGGACAGCTGAGAGAATTGGGGCTCTTCAGCCTGGAGAAGAGAAGGCTTCGAGGAGACCTTAGAGTGGCTTTCCAGTATCTGAAGGGAGCCTACAGGAAGGCTGGGGAGGGACTATTGACAAGGTCTGGTAATGTTAGGACAAGGGGGAATGGGTTTAACTGGCAGAGGGGAGATTTAGAGAGGAAGCTCTTTACAGTGAGGGTGGTAAGACACTGGCACAGGTTGCCCAGGGAGGTTGTGGATGCTTCCTCCCTGGAGGCGTTTAAGGCCAGGCTGGATGAGGCCTTGAGCAGCCTGCTCTAGTGGGAGGTGTCCCTGCCTATGGCAGGGGGTTGGAGCTGGATGACCCTTGAGGTCCCTTCCAACCTAAACCATTCTATGATTCTGTGACTCTAATATTTCAGTTCTAACCTCAGAACTGTCATTATAAGCAGAGACCAATGCCTACCAATGTCCTGATATCCCAGAATCCCAGCATGGTGAGGGCTGAAAGGATCCAACCTCCCTGCTAATGCAGGGGCACCCAGAGCAGCTTGCCCAGGATCACAATGTCCAGGCAGGTTTGGATCTCTCCAGAAGAGACTTCATAACCTCTCTGGGCAGCCTGCTCCAGGGCTTCAGCATCCTCACAGTGAAGTTTTGTCTCCTGTTCATACAGAACTTGCTGGGTTCCAGCTTGTGCCTACTGTGACCTTGTCCTTCACTGGGCACCACTGACATGAGTCTGGCCTCATCTTCCTCCCTCTCTACCCTTTATATACTGATAATCACTGAGGAGATCCCTTCTCAGTCTGCTTGTTTGCAGGCTAAACAGCTCCAGGCTTCTCAGCCTTTCCATCTCCCAGAGATGCTCCCTCAGCATCTCTGTAGCCTCTGGTGGGCTCTCTCCAGTAGTTCCTTGTCTGTCTTGAACTGTGGAGCCCAGAACTTAACACAATACTCCAGATGTGGCCTCAACAGACCAGAGGGGGAAGAGAACCTCCCTTGACTTGCTGGCCACACTCTTCTGAATGCACCCTAGGACACTACTGACCTTCTTTGCCATCTGAACATCTCATCTGAGTAATTCAGACGCTTGTAAAGTGAAGAATGATCAAAACCAGGTGTTTACAATAAAAACAGAGGAAAAAAAACATAGCTTCCAGAAGCCTTTGGCAGCTTTACATAAAGCTTTCTCTTCTAGCATTAATATCCAATATTCACAAGACCACAGGATCCCAGGATGTTAGGGGTTGGAAGGGAGCCAAGGAGATCATCAAGTCTAACCACCCAACAGAGCAGGACCACACAATCTAACACAGATCACAGAGGAACACAGCCAGACAGGCCTTGAAAGTCTCCACAGAAGGAGACTCCACAACCTCTCTGGGGAGCCTGTGCCAGTGCTCTGGGACCCTCACAGGAAAGAAGTTCCCCCTTGTGTTGAGGTGGAACCTCCTGTGCTGCAACTTACACCCATTGCTCCTTGTCCCATCACAGGGAGCGAGCAGAGCCTGTCCCCCCTCTCCTGACAAGACCTCAGATGTTTGTAAACATTGATTAAATCCCCTCTAAGTCTTCTCTCCAGACTAAACAGCCCCAGGTCCCTCAGCCTCTCCTCATCAGCCATGCCCTCCAGTCCCCTCATCATTCTCCTAGCCTTCCGCTGGACCCTCTCCAGCAGATCCCTGTCAACCGAGGAGCCCAAATCTGAAGGCAGTATTCAAGATGGAGTCTCACCAGCACAGAGTAGAGGGGAAGGAGAACCTCCCTTGAACTGCTGGACACACTTCTTAATACACCCCAGGATCCCATTGGCCTTGGCCACAAGGGCACATTGCTGTGCCATGGATGTTATCCCCCAGCACTCCCAGGTCCCTCTCCACAGGGCTGCTCTCCAGCAGATCACCTCCCAGCCTCTACTGCTGCAGTTTATTATTCCTCCCCAAGTGCAGGACTCTGCACTTGTCCTTGTTGAACCTCATTTGGTTCCCCTGTGCCCAGCTCTCAATCTGTCCAGGTCTTGCTGGGTGGCAGCACAGCCTTCAGCTGCATCAGCCAAGCCTCCCTTCATTACTGCCAAAGAGGGACTTTGTACACAGACTTACTGATCTTCAAGATCTCTCTGTTGAATGCACATCAGAAGTGCCACTGTTTGTTTCTCACTCTGAAGCCAAGCAGGAGTAGAAAGCTTGAATGCACACAGGTAGTGCCACTGTTCATTTCTCACCCTGAAGTCAAGCAAGAGCAGAAAGGTTTCAAGAAAAGAAACAATAAATCAGAGCAGTAAAAATTAACAACTACTTATTGCTCCTACAAACAACTCTTATGATCCATCAAGTTGCTCCCCCTTTAATGCACACATTTAGACAAACACTGGTCAGGCCACACCTTGAGTGCTGTGTCAAGTTCTCAGATCCTCAATTCAAGAGAGATGTTGAGGTACTGGAACATGTCCAGAGAAGGGCAATGAAGCTGGTGAGGGGCCTGGAGCACAGCCCTGTGAGGAGAGGCTGAGGGAGCTGGGGGTGTGCAGCCTGGAGAAGAGGAGGCTCAGGGGTGACCTCATTGCTGTCTACAACCACCTGAAGGGAGGCTGTAGCCAGGTGGAGTTGGTCTCTTCTGCCAGGCAACCAGCAACAGAACAAGGGGACACAGTCTCAAGTTGTGCCAGGGGAGGTCTAGGCTGGATGTTAGGAGGAAGTTGTTGGCAGAGAGAGTGATTGGCATTGGAATGGGCTGCCCAGGGAGGTGGTGGAGTCACCATCCCTGAAGGAGTTGAAGAAAAGCGTGGAGGAGGCACTTAGTGCCACGGTCTAGTTGACTGGATAGGGCTGGGTGCAAGGACTGGCTGATCTTGGAGGTCTCTTCCAAACTGGTTGATTCTATGATTTTTGCTTCAATAAGTGGTGGAAGCCTCAGAATGTGTTAAAAGGATTATTTATAGCAGCCAGTGATGTCTAAGAAAGATGATTCTTCAAGTTACAAGAAAATGACTTCATACCAAGTCTGAACAGCCTCCATCTGACACTACCTCACTGATGTTTTGCCAAAGCAAGGGTGTTACTCTTCCATTCCAGAAAAGCAGTGACTGTTTCTGGGAGCCTTTGTGAACAGACCTGTAGGTGCCTATGAAATAACTGTCGTCTGAAAGACCCTTCTGTGTCTTTCGTTCACAAATTAGCCAGGAGCCAGAGTGAAGTCAGCTACTACTGTGGAACTGGGAATTTCTTGTTTAATTGATAGTTCTTCTCTTTTTTTGGTGGAACTGATCCTTCTTACAGCAGCTTGCTACAGCAGCATTCACTGCAACACCACCACTGCTCGTAGAGCACAGAAAAGCAATGGTGCTAATATTACTCTGTCTTAAAACCCAGCAGATTGAAGTGCTCTGAAAAACTTAATATTCTTTTGCTCTAATCAACTCAATGCAGTAATAAAATGCAGCTAGTTGTGGCATGGACAATCATAGAGTCAGTCAGGGTTGGAAGGGACCACAAGGATCAGCTAGTCCCAACCTCCCTGCCATGGCCAGGGACACCCTAGCCTACATCAGCCTGGCCACAGCCTCATCCGGCCTGGCCTTAAACACCTCCAGCCATGGGGCCTCAACCACCTCCTTGGGCAACCCATGCCAGGCTCTCACCACTCTCATGCTCAACAACTTCCCCCTCACATCTAGTCTGAACCTACCTGGCTCCAGCTTTGCTCCATTCCCCCCAGTCCTGTCACTCCCTGACAGCCCAAAAAGTCCCTGCCCAGCTTTTCTGTAGGCCCCCTTCAGATCCTGGAAGGCCACAAGAAGGTCACCTGGGCGCCTCCTCCTCTCCGGAGTGAACAGCCCCAACTCTTTCAGTCTGTCCTCATAGCAGAGCTGCTCCTGCCCTCTGAGCATCCTCCTGGCCCTTCTCTGGACACACTCCAGCATCTCCACATCCCTCTTGTAACGGGGCCTCCAGAACTGGATGCAGTACTCCAGGTGGGGTCTCACCAGAGTGGAATAGAGGGGGAGAATCACTTCTCTCGTCCTGCTGGCCACACTTCTCCTGCTGCAGCCCAGGCTCCGCTTGGCTTTCTGGGCTGCAAGTGCACACTGCTGGCTCATGTTGAGCTTCTCGTCCAGCAGCACCCCCAAGTCTGTCTGCTCAGGGCTGCTCTCCAGCCACTCACTGCCCAGTCTGGATTTCTGCTTGGCATTGCCTCGACCCAGCTGCTGGACCTTGCACTTGGTCTTGTTGAACCCCATGAGGTTGGCTTGTGCCCACCTCTCCAGCCTGTCCAGGTCCCTCTGGATGCACCCCTGCTCTCCAGCCTGTCTGCCACATCACACAGCTTGGTGTTGTCAGCAAACTTGCTAAGGCTGCACTCAATGCCTCTGTCCATGTTGCCCACAAAGATGTTGAACAAGATTGGTGCCAGGGCTGATCCCCGAGGGACTCAATGCTTGTCACTGGCCTCCACTTGGACATGGAGCCATTGACAGCCACTCTTTGGGTGTGTCCATCAAGCCAGTTCTTTATCCATCTAGTGGTCCACCTATCAAGCCCATGTGTCACCAGCTTGGAGACCAGGATGTGGTGTGGGACAGTGTCCAAAGCCTTGCTCAGGCCCAGGTAAATGACATCAGTTGTTTGCCCCTCATCTATTCATGTTGTGACCTGTTCATATAAGGCCACCAGGTCTGTCAGGTAGGATCTGCCCTTGGTGAAGCCATGCTGATTGTACCCAATCACCTCTTCACTACTGTCCTGTCTCAGTAGTGCCTCCAGGACCTTACTGTGCACAGAGGTGAGACTGACTGGCCTGGAGTTCCCTTTTTGAAAATGGAGTTATGTGAAAGTGACTGATTGTAGAAGGCAATACAAGGAAGCAGCCTTCAGTCAATATCAGCTATCTCAGGAGAATGAATTGCAATCCCATGCCCTTCCCACATCAGGGCTCCTACCTCTTCTGCATCCTTCTCCTTCCTTGTCCCTCCAAGACTGTAAGCCTGAAAGTCAGTCACTCCTGCAACAGCAAAACTGTTCTGTGATTCTTCATCATTTTTCTCAGTCACTCATGCAGTGAGACTTCAGCACACTCACTTCACTTCCAGCTAAACTGCTTCTGATTCCTTTTAGGTTCCAGATGAAAAAGAGGTACAGTAACTGTCAAATATTAGCAGACCAACCCTACTCCCAATTCATGCTCTTTTGTTTTCTCCTCACTTCCTTCACCTGGAACACAAACCCTGTGAGGACAGGCTGAGGGAGCTGGGGGTGTGCAGCCTGGAGAAGAGGAGGCTCAGGGCAGACCTCATTGCTGTCTACAACGACCTGAGGGAGGCTGTAGCCAGGTGAGGGTTGGTCTCTTCTGCCAGGCAAGCAGCAACAGAACAAGGGGACACAGTCTCGAGTTGTGCCTGGAGTGGTCTAGGCTGGATGTTAGGAGGAAGTTCCTGCCAGAGAGAGTGATTGGCATTGGAATGGGCTGCCCAGGGAGGTGGTGCAGTCACCGTCCCCGGGAGTGTTCAAGCAAAGCCTGGATGAGGCACTTAGTGCCATGGTCTGGTTGATTGGGCAGGGCTGGGTGCTAGGTTGGGCTGGATGATCTTGGAGGTCTCTTCCAACCTGGTTGATTCTATGATTCTATGACCTTGTTCAGCTTAGTTTCTCTGTGTAACTTCTGCTGGGCCACCCCAGCTTCTCTTAAAGCCAACTCAGAGATCCCAGCACTCACCTCAATCTAACTTAGTTTTCATAGGAATGTGACATGATATTTTGAAGATGCTGATGAGTTAACAGTGAGGATCCATGATGGAATTGAGAAAACAACAAGGCATCTGTCAGACCAGATTCAGATGAACTCAACAACTGTTTCCTAGGATTTCACTGGTGTGATGGGTTGGGTGTTACCCATCACCCCCACACGTAAGAAAATCACCCAGACTAGACTCAGACAAGCTGGAAATTGGAGAATGAAGCTTTATATTTACAGCTTAGCTCAATATACAAGCAGATATTTACAGTATATACAGAAATAAACAAGTTACAAAGTAATACAGAAGCACAACAGCCCTCCCAGAAACCAGAGTCCCCAGGAGGGGGCTCTCACCCAGCCTTCCACCTTCTTCCCACCCCTCTACCTTGTCCCAAACTTTACCTTAGGTTCAAAATGAGTTTGGAGAATTGGCCAGGGGGATTAGGAAGCAGAAGGATTAGTCACATGGATGGCAGGTTAGAGAGAGAGAAGTGCAGCCCCAAAGACAGACAGAGACTCTCTGTTATCTATGTTTGTGTTCTTGTTTTCATCCATCTCAGCAAGCCTATGAGTGCAGCAGCCATCAGCATTGTTTCCTTTTCACAGCCTATAGTCTAATTCACCTCACCAAAATATCCCAGCTAGGCTCAAACTAGCATAACTGGGTTTAATTTTCTCTGTGATCTCCAGTGGATAAAAGCACATCCCAAAACCACTATCATAAATATGACTGACTGATGAGCTTCTGAAAAAGCCAAAGTCTGGAATGCTGTAAGACTACAGTTGAGTCACAGGCATCAGCATAAGGAATCCATTAATCCAGAAAGAAAAGATAACAGTAGTAGGATGTTATGGGATGATCTCAGTATAGAAGCAAAGCAGCCTTTGGAAGGAAAGGCTTTTTTTTTCCCCTTCCCTTTGAAAAACACAACAATCAACTAATGAAGCCGGGAAATACAGATTAGATGTAGGATACCCATGACAAGATTTAATGAAGGGGTCATGCTGCCTGAAACCCTTGCCAAGCTAAAGGGCTGCTCAGCAGATATCTAAGCAAAGCAATGAGATAACAGATGAAAAATAAATGTCATCTCTTTCCAGCTGGAGTGGCTGACCACAACATTAGCTCTTATGTGCTGCTCCAAGAGGAAGAGAAATGGTACTGAAGACCTGCATCTTTATTTACTCAACCAGAGTGTAAAAAGTTGTGCTAGTTTGAGCCTATTTTGGTGAGAAGAATTAGATGCTAGGCTGTGAAAAGGAAACAATGGGGATGGCTGCTGCGCTCAGAGGCTTGCTGAGATGGATAAAAACAACAACATACATACAGATAACAGAGCTGCTCTTGGGCTCTGGGCTGCATGAACTTCTCTCTCTAACCTGCTGCCTAACTAATCCCTCTGCTTCTAACCTCCCTGGCCAATCCTCCAAACTCACCTTCCACATAAAGCAAAGTCTGGGATAAGGTAGAGGGGTGAAAAGAAGGTGGAAGGGTGTTTGTGAGCCCCTCCTGGGGACTCTGGTTTCTGGGAGGGCTGTTGTGTTTCTGTATTACTTTTTAACTTGTCTATTTCTGTATATACTGTAAATATCTGCTTGTATCTTGTGCTGAGCTGTAAATACAAAGCTTTATTCTTTAATTTCCAGATAGGATGGGTGTAGTCTGGGTAAATTTGTCAAGTGTGGAGGGGCAGGTAACATCCAAACCGTCACACAAGTGCTGTTTCCCTAAATGCAGCAGAAACAACAATAAGGCTGCACACCCCCAGCTCCCTCAGCCTCTCCTCACAGGGCTGTGCTCCAGGCCCCTCACCAACTTCATTGCCCTTCTCTGGACACCTTCCAGTACCTCAACATCTCTCTTGAATTGAGGAGCCCA
>WAAF01011425.1:56424-76085 GCA_013400475.1 Tricholaema leucomelas
CAATCTCACCCCAGATCAGAAGGAAAGCAATCTCACCCCAGATCAGAAGGAAAGCAATCTCATCCCAGATCAGAAGACCTTCTGATACTTTTTATTTACCACTTCATATGCATTTTCTCCACCTCAGGTACCCAGCCAGTATTGACAGGTACTCACAGCTCTACTGGCTGCCAACAAACCTCCACCACATCACGGATATCAAAGTAAGATTATACTCAATGACCTAGTCCTAAATGTTTTTCTTGGTCAAAGCAAACATTATACATGTTGTGAGGATTTTAGTACTTTGCTAGAAAACCTATCATCATGTCGTCTCCTTTTAGCTACCCTAACAACTACCCCTTCCCTAGGCTTTAAATAACCACAGACAGGCACTATTATTCTCAAAACACAGAGCTTCTTTATCAAGATTACAGCCAGCTCCACTAAAACCAAGACTGTTAAAGACATACATCTCCTTGGATGTATTCCTTGAACTCCATAAAATCTCAGAGCCTCTGGTTCTCTTTTGTATAAATGGAGCATTGGTTACTTCATGAGCAGGATGGCAGCAGGCAGAGAGCCCTGAACATCAAATCACCACTATGAAAGTGCTCTCACTTAACCCTTGTTTAAATAACCTAGAAACTTGAACAAAGATTCTGTGTCCTTCTGAAGCAATAAAACCCAAAGCACTCTACTCTTGTCTCCAATCAATTAAAGCACAGCCATGATACAAAAGCAATTAGAAGCATCCACAATGCAGGAAGATTGAAGTGGTTTTGTTGTGATCACACAGCACAGAGCTGGACAGGCTGAAGACTTGGGCAGAGGTAAACCTCACGAATTTAACAAGTGCAGAATTCCAGCACCTGGGGAGGAATAGGCCCTGCGTGCATACAGGTGAGGGGTGACCTGCTAAAAAGCAGCTCCAGAGAAGGACCTGGGAGTGGGGGGTGGACAACAGGTTCATCATGAGCTAGGAATGCATCCTCGTGATGAAGAAGACCAATGGTCACCTAGGGTGCATGGCAAACAGCCTGATCAGCAGGTCAAAGGAGATTCTCCTTCTCCTTACTCTGCCCTGGGGAGGCCACATCTGGAGTACTGGGTCCAGTTCTGGACTCCCCAGTCCAAGAGGGGCAAGGAACTACTGCAGACCATCCAGTGGAGGCTCCAAAGATGCTGAGGGGACTGGGTCAACTGTGTGAGAAGGAAAGGCTGAGAGACCTGGAGCTGTCTCCTGTTTAGCCTGGAGAAGAGCAGACTGAGAGGGAACCTTCTCAATGTGGATCAATAGTTATAGGGCAGAGGGTAGGAGGATGGGGCTAGACTCTTTTCAGTGGTGCCTAGTGACAGGACAAGAGGCAACAGGCACCTGAACACAAGGATAATCTTATTTCCTATTAGGGTGACAGGGCACTGCTACAGCAGAGATTCCAAACCTAGCTGGATGTGATCCTGAGCAACCTGCTGCAGGCAACTCTGCTTTAGCAGGAGAGCTTGACTGAATGATCACAGTCTCACAGTATCACCAAGGTTGGAAGAGACCTCACAGATCATCAAGTCCAACCCGTTACCACAGAGCTCAAGGCTAGACCATGGCACCAAGTGCCACGTCCAATCCTGCCTTGAACAGCTCCAGGGACGGCGACTCCACCACCTCCCTGGGCAGCCCATTCCAGTAGCCAATGACTCTCTCAGTGAAGAACTTTCTCCTCACCTCAAGCCTAAACTTCCCCTGGCGCAGCCTGAGGCTGTGTCCTCTTGTTCTGGTGCTGGCCACCTGAGAGAAGAGAGCAACCTCCTCCTGGCTACAACCACCCCTCAGGTAGTTGTAGACAGCAATAAGGTCTCCCCTGAGCCTCCTCTTCTCCAGGCTAAACAATCCCAGCTCCCTCAGCCTCTCCTCGTAGGGCTGTGCTCGAGGCCTCTCACCAGCCTCATTGCCCTTCTCTGGACATGTTCAAGCATCTCAATGTCCCTCTTAAACTGGGGGGCCCAGAACTGAACACAGTACTCAAGGTGTGGTCTAACCAGTGCAGAGTACAGGGGCAGAATGACCTCCCTGCTCCTGCTGGCCACACCATTCCTGATGCAGGGATCTCCAGAGATCCCTTCCAATTCCCACCACGTTGGGATTCTGTAGCACAGAAATTCAGAAATTCTAACATAAAAAAGCTGCACAATCATTGGACCAAGTGAGGAGAACCTTCAAATACACTACACTGCACTTTCCTCCACTAGGATCAATGAGTATTATACCATATTTTTTATGACACAGCAAAAGTACTTTGGAATTCAAGGAATATCCTAAGATAGAAGGTCTCAGAATTCCCTGGCCTTTAGGATAATTTCTAACTAAAATGTCTCTCTCAGACCCCAGAGTCAGGAGCATTAAAAAAATAACCACTTCATAAAATCACAGGCTGGTTTGGCTTGGAAAAGATCTCAAAGATCATCTAGATTCAACCCCCTGCCATAGGCAGGGACATGTCCTACTAGACCAGCTTGCTCAAGGCATCATCCACTTGGCTTGGAACACTTCCAGGCTTGAAACCTCCACAACTTCTTTGGGCAACCTGTTGCAGTGCCTCATCACTCTCATGTGGATGCATTTATTCCAAATGTCTCACTTAAACCAAGCTTCTTCCAGTTTGAAGCCATCACTTCCTTGTCCTTTCACTCCATACCTTTGTTAAAAGTCCTTCAATATTTCCAATATGCTAAATGTGGAACTAATAAACACAAAGGACCATTGAAACCATTCAGGATTCTTTCATTCTTTTTTTTTTATGCTTTACATAGAACATATTCAATAGATTTGAGATTGGACTTTAATTTCTAGCCAATACCTTGGCAAAACTTCCATTCAGCTGACTGAAAAGCACTCTGTAACTACAGTGTGGGACTGGGGAGTTATTGATGTCTGTATGAATCAAACCTAAAAACTCTTTGGAGAAGATACACCACCAGTAGCAAGTAATGCTGCATGATTTTAGACTACTGCCACCTAAGCTACATTTGACAGGAAAGCAAACAGACTCAGCATTGACCTCTAATGATTTTTTTATCACTATGCAGTAATCTCTAATGCCTTCCAGCTGCACCCAGGACAATTTGTTCGCTCAGTAATCAAACCCTGTTTTGACTAGTAAGTCCCTATTTAGGTTTTTTTTTCTGCAATCATTTTTCTTAATGGGAGTGTTTCCCAGATGTTGCATTAGTCTGGTCATCTGGGACCTCTTCCAAAGCCTGTGGAAAGTTTGCTGTCATAAGCTGCCATTGGTGGTTTGATTTAACAAGCTAATTAGTTAACCCCCGCGCAGTTAGAAAGTGATATAAAAGGCATCTGGATCATCGCTGAGAGCAGACATACTCTGTGCTAGGTAAGTGTCATATCTACCTCTATTCTGAATGCTTTGAGCTCTTCAGAAGGAAAAGGATGAACTGGAACAGAAAAAACAGCTGAGTTCTCCTCCTGAATGAAGATTTTACTTTCCTCCTGCATTTCCTTTTCAAACACGTTGCAGTGATAGGCTAAGCTTGATAAAATGATGTTGCTCCTCACCTTGCAGTGATAGGCTAAGCTTGATAAAATGATGTTGCTCCTCACCTTGCAGTGATAGGCTAAGCTTGATAAAATGATGTTGCTCCTCACCTTGCAGTGATAGGCTAAGCTTGATAAAAATGATGTTGCTCCTCACCTTGCAGTGATAGGCTAAGCTTGATAAAATGATGTTTCTCCTCCCCTTGCAGTGATAGGCTAAGCTTGATAAAAATGATGTTGCTCCTCACCTTGCAGTGATAGGCTAAGCTTGATAAAATGATGTTGCTTAACAACTAAAGTTGTGACAGGATATTTTTTAACGTTTCTATTTAGCATTCCTAAGCTTAGAAACTGTTGTGCTGACATGTTCAAAGGAGAATTAGTAGCCTGCTGTTCTCATGTAATAAAAATCCTGCCCAAAATTACTTCTTAACAATGATTTCTCCCAGTCTTAGTGCAAAGTTGAACAGTTAAGTGACTAATAACTAAGAGAGGATTTATGAAGTAATTCTAAATCAGGAATCTGTCCTCAAATAACTTCATTATTCTTCCTGTGGTGTTACTGAACACCACAATTTTATCTTCTAAATGGTGTCAATCATTAGGGTATGCTGCATAAAGATATGCACTGCATCATGGTTAGGTGATGAGCTGAGCCACTGGATTGCCTGCAGTGATGTGAGGTTATTTCTTTTCAGGGGCGATGTCGTACCTGAAAGTAATGATCATATGGAACCTACTTGGCCCTTCCCTGGTGATCCTCTCACTCTCCTTCCTTCAAGAAGTCTCTTCTCAAGGTACTGTAATATCCAAAATTGAAGGGAAGGTGGCTAGGATATCTGACAAAAGCTAAGCATGCTTCAAATTCACCTTCATGAAAAGATAAAGTTCTAGAAGCTTCTGTGGATTCTCTTGATTCTGAGTCAGTCTTATCATCACTAAATGTGTTCAGAAATACTTTAGTACAACGTGGTCCTGGGTTTTGGAGGGATAGATGTTGTGAATCACATTCATGCTGTGAACCTGCTTGCCTGTAGACAGATTCTACAGATCCTCTTGTCCTCAGACTCACATATTTAGCCCAAGGGATTTTAGTATGATGAAGTTAAAACATAAAATTACAAGACCCACATAGTTTTGGCTGGAAATATTTAAACATGACAGGTTCAGGGAATGGAATGTCTATACCATGCTAAGTGCTTTGCCATTAAAAGCAATATTATCATCAAATAATTGCCAATTTTTAGCAACTATCTGCCTAATACTACAGATATTTATCTGCTCTCAAAGCTCTGTAATTGATTCCTAACTAAAGTAGCACAGAAGAACTTGCAGCCTGGCAAAGTTTGTTCTGTCACAGCTCTCACATCATTATAGAGAGAAGTTTGTGCATTCCTCACCAGTAAGAAATGATTTATTACAGCTTGATAGCATAAGACCTAAGATTTGTGCATCTGAGCAGCTCATCAAGGCACTGCAGAGGTCAGATTTGCCCTGCAGTGTGATATGCCACCCTCTTGAGTTGGCAGAAGCACTCCTACAATCTTCAGGAGAAAGCATGACTCTTCCCAAGAGCAGCTAGAACCACCTGGGCATTTTCTGTGCAAGTAACTTAACAAATCCTAAACTTCAAACAAATAAATGAATGAAAAGGAGTTGGTTTTGTATATTTCTTCTTCTTCCCACAAGGGAGGAAAGGTGCAATATATTTGGCACTTACCCACCACAATATATTTGGCACTTACCCATCACAGAAAGTGTCTGTATTTTCTCATCATTTTCTTTTTACAACCAATGAACTAATTTCTCTCATTAAAGCATTCCAATTAGCCTCAAACCAGTACACTCCCATATTAAGAGCCTGTTACCTTCTCTTTTTATTCCCTACTCCCACATCACTATAACAAAGTGGAGACAAACATTATGCCAGCTGCTGAAAAGCACAATGTGTCTAATTATTTGTTATCCCCCGGTGGTCCTTCCTGCAGACACAGAGGTGGAGCTGTCAGAAGTCGTGTTTGGTGTTGTGTTGTGTTACATGTTGTTATTTCTTGTTATTTTCTGGTTCCTCAGTGTTTCAGCTGATTATCCTAATGTTGTTTGAGCTTGCTGATTGTTCAGCTTCTTTGTTTGCATTTAGGGGCGCTTCACTTGTGGTCCTGCATGTTTCATTGCCAGAAGAAGCTGCTAGTATGTTGTGTTTGTTAAGTAGAGGTTTCATGTAGGAAGGGGAGGTGATGCAGGGTGAATATCTGACCTGGCAGTGGCAGGTAACAAAGCGCTGCCCAGATGGAACGGTTGCAGTTTGAAAGCAGAGCTCCTGATGTCTTGCTTACCAGCGTGATCTGCACCATTTATTATTATCTAGCATCTTCCAACACTACAGCAATCTATTAGAAAAGTTGTTGAGGGATGAGCTTTTAAGTTAGCCTGCTAATAAGTGATCTCCTAATTCAAAAAACCCAAAGCACTTTACAGACGATTGCAGGACCAGGTCACAACTGTTCCTAACTTCAGAGTTGATGCCAAATTCCTCTCTGACCTCTGGGAAGGGAACAAAACAAACACTACAGAGGGCAGGGAGATACTGAAAAATTCCAGTAAAAACAGCTCTGTGACCTCTATTTCTTAGGACAGTGCTCACCAGTTTGCAAGCTCAACTGATTCTATTTGGTTATTACAAAGGTCAGAGAGATGTAATGGGTCTGTCAGGTAGAGTCGTGCAGACACAAGTCTATAACCATACCTAGGTTGAGCCAAGACAGAGAAGTTGTCTGCAAAACAAGCTAGTGCTTGGCTGATATACCAGCACAGGATGGTCTGGATGCCAGAGCTGCTGTGGTCATAATGCTGCATTATCATTAATTAACCCCTGAAACGGCAGAAACACCTCTCTAACCTGAGCGTGTGCTGCTGCTGGTCCTCAGGCTGGCTCACAGCAAACCTCTGATGCCTTCAGGAGAGATTTGACCAGGCCCTCAGTTTCCAGAACGAGCAGTGAGCAATTGGCATTCCATAAGAAGAAAAAGAGATTGCTCTTACTGCTTCAAACTTCAGCATGTCCTTCTGGAGCCTTTTGGTTTGGCAATGTTTACAGCAGTGTTGTGTGATTTTAGATTTCTCCTCAAGCTGTACAGGCAGATGTGGGGCAGGGTATTCTAGACAGCATGACTGCCAGTGTGATGTTAGCTGTCATCACTACATGGAGTGCTGCCCTGACTACAAGAAAGTCTGCACAACAGGTAAGTTCCCAAAATGCAGCCATCTCCTATCAGCAAGACTTCCGAGTCCTGTTTGCTCCAACTCTCTACCACATCAGTGTTTCTACTCTGAATGCTTAACTGTCTCTTAGCTTGCTGTGTCCTTGTCCTCCTCTATGTTTTGTTCTCCACCCCACCTTCAGCCCCAACTTCAGTGTTAACCTCACAACCCACTCAAATCAAAACTGTGGCTATCACTGAGAAAAGGATTTTGCTTTTCAGAAGAGTGGGTCCAGGCAAGAGGAGGGAGAAAACAGTTTATCTGCTGCTTGTTTTCTTCTCCTTAGGGCCTTTGTACTGTACATGTATGCTTCTTATTTAAAAAAATCACAGAATCAGTCAGGGTTGGAAGGGACCACAAGGATCATCCAGTTCCAACCCCCTTGCCATGGGCAGAAACACCCTACCCTACATCAGCCTGGCCACAGCCCCATCCAGCCTGGCCTTAAACACCTCCAGCCATGGGGACTCAACCCCTTCCTGGGCAACCCATTCCAGGCTCTCACCACCCTCATGCTGAACAACTTCCCCCTCACATCCAGTCTGAACCTAGCCACCTCCAGCTTTGCTCCATTCCCCCTAGTCCTGGCACTACCTGAGAGCCTAAAAAATAATTAAATGAAAAAAAAAAAAAGGGGAAAGTAAATTTAAGGTTTTCCACAAAGAAATTCTGGGGCACTGTGACTCAAATTTTAAATGTGTGGAGGCTGTAGGGTCTAATCCAAAAGTCAGAGAGTGGATTCTGATCCTTCCATGGATCAGAGTTTGAAGGAAAAGCAGGTTGGATGAGTATTATTTTATAGCCTTTATATATATGCAAACCTGTATCATGTAAACAAATATAGACATTTCAAACTGATGTACTGAGAGTAAAAAACCATATTGCCTCTTGAATCACCAATGTCAAAGAATCATAGAATCAACCAGGTTGGAAGAGACCTCCAAGATTAGCCAGTCCAACCTAGCATCCAGCCCTGGCCAATCAACCAGACCATGGCACTAAGTGCCTCAGCCAGGCTTTGCTTGAACACCTCCAGGGATGGTGACTCCACCACCTCCATGGGCAGCCCATTCCAATGGCATATCAGTGGTTTAGGTAACTGCAGTTTGTTACACTACACTGTCATTGTAGTGAGATCACAGGTGCAAGCTAAGACTTAGATCCAGCAGAACAGGCTGAGTGCTATTCAAAATGCAGACACAGAACCCCCCCTCCAAAATGCTCATCCTGCACACTGCAAACAGCTGCCATTCAGCCTTTCCATCCTCATTTTTATCTGTAAGAGGACATCAGCATTTTTCATGATTGAAAGTATATCCTGAGACATTTTAATTATTGGCTATTTATGGGGGGTCAGACTTGAAAGTTATCCTGGTACCTAGGTAACATTTAATAAAAGATTAGGACCAATTTTTTTTTCCCTTGAACAATAGAGCAATTATGTTTTTGTTCAAGTCTGAAACCATTTGGTCACTTTTCATATGAAACAGAAGTACTGGTAGTGACTAAATAAATAAATGTTAAAGTATGAGGCTATTGATCAGGGAAAAACATGATCATAGAATCACAGAATATCAGGAGCTGGAAGGCACCTCTAAAGATCAAGTCAAATCTCCTTGCCAAAGTAGGATCACCTAAGGCAGGTCACACTGGTATGCATCCAGGCAGGTTTTGAAAGTCTCCAGAGTAGACTTCACAACCTCTCTGGGCAGTTTGTTCCAGGGCTCCAGCATCCTCGCACCAGAAAGTTTTACTCCTCACATTGAGATGGAACTTCCTGTGTTTCAGCTTGTACCTGTTGTTCTTTGTCCTATCACTGGACATCACTGAACACAGCCTAGCAACTTTATCTTGACAGCCACCACTCAGACAGTAATAGACATTGGTAAGATTCCCTCTCAGCCTTCTCTTCTTCAAACTAAACAGCCCCAGGTCTCTCAGCGCTTCTTTACAGGACAGATGTTCAAGTCCCTTAATGGTAAATGAATAGATAGTCTTTCAGTACTCATAATTTAAGAGCTGTATTAAATAAACTGGGATAACTTTTCAAAACCAGCCACTTTGTGTAACTTCATTAACTCCCTCACGCAATTAAGTGTCACTGCTTGCCCAAAGGGAAGTACTTTGGCAGACACATCACCCTGGCTACAAAATGGCACCATAATGAGCACTTGCCATGAAGCCCCAGTTCAGAATTGCAATATTGAGTATGTCATATTTCAATAGCAGCTATGCAAATCTCTTTGGATAACTGATAACTGAACGTTTCAGGAACAGTTATGCAAACCCCTTTGGATGACTGAGAGTCGAATATTTAAATAGCAGTTAAGCAAATCTCTTTGGGTAATTGATAATTGAATGTCTCAATAACAGTTATGCAAATTGTGCAGGGTTCTACCTTTCGCCACAACAACCCCAAGCAGTGCTACAGGCTGCAGACAGAGTGGCTGGAGAGCAGCCAGGCAGAAAGGGACCTGGGGGTACTGGTAGATAGTAGCTGAACATGAGCCAGAAGTGTGCCCAGGTGGGCAGCAGAGCCAATGGCATCCTGGCCTGGATCAGGAACAGTGTGGCCAGTAGGACAAGGGAGGTTATTCTTCCCCTGTACTCAGCACTGGTCAGGCCACACCTTGAGTGCTGTGTCCAGTTCTGGGCTCCTCAATTCAAGAAAGATGTTGTGATGCTGGAAGGTGTCCAGAGAAGGGCAATGAAGCTGGTGAGGGGCCTGGAGCACAGCCCTGTGAGGAGAGGCTGAGGGAGCTGGGGATATGCAGCCTGGAGAAGAGGAGGCTCAGGGATGACCTCATTGCTGACTGCAACTACCTGAAGGGAAGCTGTAGCCAGGTGGGGTTGGTCTCTTCTGCCAGGCACTCAGCCACAGAACAAAGGGACATAGTCTCAAGTTGTGCCAAGGGAGGTTTAGGCTGAATGTTAGGAGGAAGTTGTTGGCAGAGAGAGTGATTGGCATTGGAATGAGCTGCCCAGGGAGGTGGTGGAGTTGTTGTGCCTGGAAGTGTTCAGGAAAAGCCTGGATGAGGCACTTAGTGCCATGGTCTGGTTGACTGGATAGGGCTGGGTGCTAGGTTGGACTGGACGATCTTGGTGGTCTCTTCCAACCTGGTTGATTCTATGAAATCCCTTTGGATGACTGATAGTTGAATATTTAACTAGCAGCTAAGGACATCTCTTTGGATAACTGATAATGGAATATTTCAATAGCAGTTATGCAAATCCCTTTGGATAACTGCTATTCCATTAGGGAAATGGAACTCTTCTATGACGGGACCTAGCTAAAGTGAACACTGAGGTCATGTTTTACTCCACTCTAAATTCCACATGGTCTGACAACTGCAAAGTGCAGTCCTGATTACACAGCTTGATCCAAATGCTCTCACAAGTTCTGGGTTAGCCCAGAACAACCACCTGGGTCTGTGAAGCTGTTCTTTGCATCAGCTCAAGCAAAAGGCTTCACTGTAGGAAGGTCCCAGTGTTAAACAGGAGCCAGACAGAAATACTGACTTCTCTTGTTCTGCACTACACAGCAGTCTCCTGCGAAGGACGTTGCTTTGAAGCCTTTGAAAGAGGAAGGGAGTGTGACTGCGATGCAGAATGCGAAAGGTACGGCAAATGCTGCCCAGACTACACCAAATACTGCAAAGAAGGTAAGAAATATCTTCAGTGATGTGTTTTCTCTAGACAGATTTAAACAGAGATGCTTTGGGTCGCCAGAAAACATGGGGATTCGAAACTGACTGAAAGATAGAGCCCAGAGGGTTGTGGTCAGTGGCACAGAGTCTAGTTGGAAGTCCATAACAAGTGGTCTACCCCAGGGGTCAGTACTAGGTCCAGTTGTTAACAAAGGCCTGCATGAAGGGACAGAGTGGGCCCTCTGCAAGTTTGCTGGTGATACCAAATGGCTGACACCATCAGGCTGTGCTTCCATCCAGCAACCTTAGGAAGATAAGCAAGTGCACTTAGGGAGCAATAACCTCATGGATCAGTATAAATTGGGGGTTGAGTTGCTGGAAAGCAGCTCTGTGGAAAAAGACCTGGAGGTGCTGGTGGACAACACGATGACCATGAGCCAGCAATGTGCTCTCATGGCCAAGAAGGCAAATGGCATCCTGGGGTGTATCAAGAAGTGTGTTCAGCAGGTCAAGGGAGCTTCTCCTCCCCCTCTACTCTGCTGTAATAAGGTCTCATCTGGTGTTCTGTCCCCAGTTCTTGTGGCCCCAGTTCAAGAAGGACAGGGAACTGCCTGAGAGGGAACAAGTAAAGGGGTACAAAGATGATTGGGGGGCTTAAGAACATCTCTCTTAATGAAGAAAGTGTGAGGTATGTTGGGGTTTGGGCAGCGCTGAGTGATCTGAAGTAAGAAAACACGAGGGGTAACATTAGGACACAGAGAAGGATGTGAGATAAGGAGCGCAGCATCGAGGAAAACAACCTTGAAGAAGTTGGCAGAGAAGGTGCAAGGGTAGCTGTGCAAGAGGACTAAGAGGGCTGGCCAATCAAATTTGCTCCTAGGGCAAATTTTGCACAGCCCATACTCTACTATGCAACCTATCAGAATTCTACACGTTGTAGTAGAGCTCTATACAAGCACTGCTTTTAGCCTGCAGTAAAGGTTCAACTTATGCATCAAGTTGATGTCCCAGTGTCGTTCTGGTCCCTGCATGATCTAGGAACCCCTGGCAGAGGTACCTGGGGCTTTTGAGTCTGGGCAAGAGAAGACTGAGAGGGGAATAATGCTGATCAATGCTTAAAGGGTGGGTGTCAGCAGGATAGGACCAGTCTTGTTTCAGTGGTGCCCAGCAACGGGATGAGAGGTAACAGGCACAAACCTGAACATTGGAAGTTTCATCTAAACACAAAGAGGAACTTCTTTCTATTGAGTGTGGTGGAACACTGGACCAGGCTGCTCAGAGAGGTAGTGGAGTCTCTGCCTCTGGAGCCATTCAGAGCCCACCTGTGCAACTTGCTCTAGCTGAACCTGCTCTGACAGGGAGGTTGGACTAGATGATCTCCAGAGGTCCCTTCGAACCCCTGTGATTCTGTGCAGGCTTCTTAGAAGAAAAAAACAAAACAAAAATAGAAACCTGCTTTCAAAACTAAACTGGGCTATTTTCTGTAGGACACATACAGGTAGATACACTGGCAGCTGTCAGCAACACACAAGTTCTGAAAGTGAAGCTTTAAGTGTTCAAGGTCAGATCGGATGAGGTCTTGGGCAAACTGGTCTAGCAGAAGGTGTCCCAACCTCCCTGACCTGGGCTGGAATTGGATAACCTTTAAGATCCACTCTATGGAACCACTGTATGACTTTGTTAGCCTCTTTTGGCACTGGCCATATTCTAATTTACTATCAGAAGGATATCTGTAAGGCCAAGTTCTGCGTGGGCACTTCTGTTACTGATGTAACTTCAGATATCCAGGACAGAAGCTGGGGGGAATGAGTGACACACTGCAGTAAAATGCCCAGCTCACCTTAGGAAAAATGAGCAATGAACAAAGGTCCAACTCAGCCTCCCCACTCATGCAAAGTTGAAACTAACTACTCCATGCATTGGGATAGTGCTACCAGAACCTTCAGACCACATCCTTCTAGTTAGTGCTGCCAGTGGCTGCACAGAGAGAGATGTGTCCTAGATTAACTCCACCTCAAATCCAAACTGGGAAGAGAGCCTAGAACAGAAACCCATCCTAAAAGGTAAGAAGGAGGGATGGCAGGATCTGCCTGGTTTGAAGCAGTTACACATTCATGATGCAGCAAGAGGAACTTTAAGGAAATGCAGATTTAACCTTTAGGCTGCAAATTCACTTTGGGGAAGAATTACACCGACCCACAGCTGGTTTTGTGTATTCTGCCTGCTGCTGCAGAACGTGGTGGTCAGTCAATCTGTTTCTTAGTCAAGCACGGAGGCAAAGATACAGAGATGCAGATTCACAGATCCACAGAATCAATCAGGGTTGAAAGGGACCACAAGGATCACCTAGTTCCAACCCCCCTGCCACAGGCAGGGACACTCTACCCAGGATCAGGCTGGCCACAGCCTCATCCAGCCTGGCCTTAAGCACCTCCAGCCATGGGGACTCAACCACCTCCCTGGGCAACCCATTCCAGCCTCTCACCACTCTCATGCTGAGCAACTTCCTCCTCACATCCAGTCTGAATCTCCCCACCTCCAGCTCTGCTCCATTTTCCCTAGTCCTGGCACTCCCCGAGGGCCTAAAAAGTCCCTGCTCAGCTTTTTTGTAGCCTCCTTTTCAGATACTGAAAGGCCACAAGAAGGTCACCTTGGAGCCTCCTCTTCTCCAGACTGAACAGCCCTGTTTCACTTTAGCTTTGATGAAACCAGCACTTGAATTGCAGTCTAGGAAACACCCACAGAATATTTCATTTCATCATGTCTGTAAACTTTCTGCTGCTTACAGACATGAATTGATTCCTGTGAGCACACTTGGCAACCATAGGCTGGCACCAGATTGCTGTGTTCACAGACTAGACAACTTCCAAGGCAGCCAACTCCCAAAGCGAGCAGTTGAACAAACAGATGAGTTATGGATTATCACTCGGTTCACTTTGCTAACCACTCCCAGCCCCTGAGTGCTGGTAGAACAGATCAGGTTTGCTGCTCAGCTGCACAGTAATTGATACCAAAATAGATCCTGTATTCAGCACTTTGAGACCTGAAGTCTAGAGAAGGATAAATGTCTTGGAAGTGTCTTGAGGTGAGTTTGCAGCCTCTGAGGTTGCTTAACAACTCTGTCCTTCTGCTGGGTTTAACAAATATGAACTCTCACACTAACCCTATGAGGAGAGGCTGAGGGAGCTGGTGGTGTGCAGCTGGAGAAGAGGAGGCTCAGGGGTGACGTCATTGCTGTCTACAACCACCTGAAGGGAGGCTGTAGCCAGGTGGGGTTGGTCTCTTCTGCCAGGCAAGCAGCAACAGAAGAAGGGGACACAGTCTCAAGTTGTGCTGGGGGTGGTCTAGGCTGGATGTTAGGGGGAAGTTGTTGGCAGAGAGAGTGATTGGCACTGGAATGGGCTGCCCAGGAGGTGGTGGAGTTGCTGTCCCTGGAGGTGTTCGAGCAAAGGCTGGATGAGGCACTTAGTGCCATGGTCTGGTTGACTGAATGGGGCTGGGTTGATAGGTTGGACTGGCTGAGCTAGGAGGTCTCTTCCAAGCTGGTTGATCCTATGATTCTTGTTTGGAGTATCACCTTGTGATGAAAGTAAATGCTTTGACACCATAGGCATCACCTTATGAGACAGAAGACCACCTCCATGCTTAAAAAGCTGATTACACAGACCTAGGGCACTTGTTCCTTTAGATGGACTAAAATCAATTCTGCAGGTCCTCCGAGTTCCATCAAGCTTTCTTCACAACTAACAAAACCCTTCTGCAAGGGTAGGAAGAAGTCTCACTTCTTGTTTTACAACTTGACCCAACAATGAATTAAAAATATTTTCTACCTCTTACTGAATGCAAAAAACCTCCCTGGAGGTGTTTAAAGGCAAACTGGATGAGGTCTTGGGCATCCAAGTCTAGCTGAGAGATATCCCTGCCAACGGCAGGGGTGTTGGAGTAGATGACCTTGGAGATCCCTTCCAACCTAAGCTATTCTATGATTCAGTTGGAAAAATCCACATACAAACTTTCAGTTCCTCCTAAAATTCAGCCCATCAGGAGTTTACTTAATGCTTCCACCTTGTGTTATTTCTTTGGTGCATGGCTGATTTACAGCTCATGTCTCCTTCAAGAAGACTATTGCTGCTGAGATGACTCTCTGAAATGATCACTTGAGTACAACTATCGTATCTCTGGGGATTGAGTACACCTTCAGTGAGCTTGTAGGTGACACTAAGTTGGGAGGGAATCTTTATCTGCTTAAGGGTAGGAAGATTCTACAGAGGGATCTGGAAAAGGTGGCTGATACAGGGGTCAGAGTCTTCTCCCTAGTAACAAGTGATATGATGAGAAGAAATGACCTCAAGTTGCACCAGAGGAGGTTTAGGTTGGACATTAGAAGAAGCTTCTTCAGTGAAAGGGTTCTCAACCACTGGAACAGGCTGCCCAGGAGAGGTGGTTGAATCCCCATCCCTGGAGTTAAAGACACAGAGATGTGGTGCTAAGGGTCATGGTTTAGCACCTGCCTTGGTAGAGTTAAAGGTTGGTTGGACTCTATGATCATACAGGTCCCTTCCAACCAAACCAGATCTAGGAATCAAGAACTACAAGAGAACTAAACCTTTAGAGGATTACCAAAGTATATATGTTGGACTAATAGGACAATTCTCAGAGATCTACTCCAGCTAGATAGTACCAAGTCATCCTTAGTCAACAACTTAGAAGGTTTTCAGAATGCAGCACTCAGAATGCAGACAATCAGACAATCACAGAATGGTTTGGGTTGGAAGGGGCCTTAAAGATCATGTAATTCCAACCCCGCCTCCATGATCAGGAACACCTTTCACTAGATCGAGTTGCTCAAGGTTTTGTCCAGCCTGGTCTTGAACACCTCCAGAGAGGGGTCATTCGCAGCCTCCCTGGGCAGCATGTTCCAGTGTCTCACCATCTTTACTGCAAACAATTCCTTTCTAATATCCAGTCTAAATTTACCCTCCTGTCCTGATAAAGCTGTTCTAGTTTGAGCCTAGCTAGCATGTTTTGGTGAGAAGAACTAGATGATAGGCTGTAAAATGAAAACAATGGTGAGGTCTACTTCCCTCACAGTCTTGCTGGGATGTGTAAAGAAGAAAGGCAAAACAAAGATTAGGTCACTTGCTTCTTCTCTTCGCTGGGGAGCTTTGCCTGCTGGGGAGAAGCTGAGGCTGCTGGCTGGACTCCATCTTGCTTTCTAACCTCACCCTCTTTTGCTTGGCTGCTTCACCTTGCTTTTTAACCCTCTTGGCCGAACCTCCATTCTTCCTTGGGACTGGGGTAAGGTTGAGAGGGGTAGGGGGAAGGTGAGGGGTGGTTGAGAGCCCCTCCTGGGGACTCAGGTTTCTGGGAGGGGAACTGTGTCTGTATTACCTTTTTTTACCTTGTATATTTCTGTATATACTGTAAATATCTGCTTGTAAATTGTGCCAGCTGTAAATATAAGCTTCATTCACATTTCCAGAGCCGACTGAGTCTAGTCTGGGTGATTTCTAAAAGTGTGGGGGGCAGGGGATACCCAAACCATCACAAAGGCATAAATCCTGCCAGGCCGATTGAACCGTTGCACTCCTTGCCCTGTTGTCAGTCCAGGAGTTGAGTATAATGCATCTTTTTCCCACCTCAGAATTGCCACTAGCAAAAAAATGCCTCACCTCAACCTTCTGGGAAGAACATTTTTCCCCTGTGTCATAAAATGCTTCGGGATCGGCGCAATGCCAAGCACAGATCCAGGCTGGGTGGGGATTGGCTGAGAGCAGCCCTGAGGAGAAGGACCTGGGGGTCTGGGCTGACGAAAAGCTCAACATGAGCCTGCAGTGTGCACATGCAGCCCAGACAGCAACCCTGTGCTGGGCTGCAGCAAGAGCAGTGTGGGCAGCAGGGCAAGGGAGGGGATTCTCCCCCTTTACTCTGCTCTCCTCAGACCCCACCTGGAGTACTGTGTGCAGTTCTGGAGCCCCCAACACAAGAAGGACATGGAACTGCTGGAGCGAGTCCAGAGGAGAGCCACGAAGATGCTCAGAGGGCTGCAGCAGCTCTGCTATGAGGACAGGCTGAGAGAGTTGGGGCTCTGCAGCCTGGAGAAGAGAAGGCTTCGAGGAGACCTTAGAGTGGCTTTCCAGTATCTGAAGGGAGCCTACAGGAAGGCTGGGGAGGGACTATTGACAAGGTCTGGTAATGTCAGGATGAGGGGGAATGGGTTTAAACTGGCAGAGGGGAGATTTAGACTGGATGTTAGGAGGAAGTTCTTTACAGTGAGGGTGGTAAGACACTGGCACAGGTTGCCCAGGGAGGTTGTGGATGCTTCCTCCCTGGAGGTGTTTAAAGCCAGGCTGGATGAGGCCTTGAGCAGCCTGCTCTAGTGGGAGGTGTCCCTGCCTATGGCAGGGGGTTAGAGCTGGATGATCCTTGAGGTCCCTTCCAACCTAAACCATTCTATGATCCAAATGGGATTTGTGCTCATCTTCCCTTCAGTATTACTGTAAGAAGTCCTATGGATAGGAAGAAACTGAAGTATATGGAAGTCAGTCACTGAAATGTAATCGCTTTCTTCTTCTACAGCTGGCTCCAAGCACTTGTGAACACTCCTGCTGACAGATGGTTTTCTTTCTTTCAGCACACACACCAAAGCCATCACCAACTCCTCCAGCAAACAAATCAACATCTAAAAGGTCATCCAAAGATGAAGAGAAGAAGCCAGAGGAGGAAGGTAGGACAGTATGTGAATGAAAGAGGATGGGTGTTACCTGAAGGAACATTCAAGACCAATTTGCTGCTCCGGAAATAGAAAGGCAATGTGAGACATTACCAGACACTTACCAAGCTTGGAACTCGTTTATAAACTAATGACCTCACCTAGATCTCAGGACATTGACTGTGAAGAGGTCACTCAGAACAGATGTTGCAGTGTGGTGATGTCTCCCTCCTGGGTTTTCAACCATCTTCCAAAAACATGTTAGGCTCCATTGTCAGTTTTGGACCAAGTCCATGGCTAGAACAGGAAGGGTGTTGTGTTTTGGGGCAGTGGTGAACTGGCAAGACCAAGAGAGAAAAGTCTCCTAGCAGGTTTCTCTGGCTTTCATCTAGCCAGGTTTCAGGCAGCTTCAGGAAACACATCACTTACTTGTTCTGAAGGGGAAAATTTGTTGCCTTCCTGTGTTCTTTGCTGTTCTGTCCAGCAGTTGAGAGTGATAACTCAAGAGATCATAGAATCCACCAGGTTGGAAGAGACCTCCAAGCTCAGCCAGTCCAACCCAGCACCCAGCCCTATCCAGTCATCTAGACCATGGCACTAAGTGCCTCATCCAGGCTTTGCTTCAACACCTCCAGGGATGGTGACTCCACCACCTCCCTGGGCAGCCCATTCCAATGCCAATCACTCTCTCTGACAACAACTTCCTCCTAACATCCAGCCTAGACCTCCCCTGGCACAACTTGAGACTGTGTCCCCTTGTTCTATTGCTGGTTGCCTGGCAGAAGAGACCAACTCCACCTGGCTACAGCCTCCCTTCAGGCAGTTGTAGACAGCAATGAAGTCTGCCCTGAGCCTCCTCTTCTGCAGGCTACACACCCCCAGCTCCCTCAGCCTCTCCTCACAGGTCTGTGCTCCAGGCCCCTCACCAGCTTTGTTGCCCTTCTCTGGACACAGTTTGAATTTGAAGCCTGAAGAAACACAAATGAAACAAGACCAATTTTGGCTAATATATTTAAACACTTCTTTAACAATTACTTGAAATTTGGAGTACCAGCCCTGCTGCTGTGACAACTTCCTGTCACCACAACAATCCATGCAGTGGGTTACACCAAGCAAAATGAAGGGCATTCAGATAGCAATTAGCAGGATGCCATTTGGCTTGTGCTGCTTCAGATGTACTGAGTGGGAGAAGAACCTGTTCTGTACCACCCTGCTCGTGCCAGACTCTTTCTACAACAGATTTACACAGGGGTTATTTCTCAGAGTCCAGTCTGCTGGGAGGAAGACCACATGGGTGATGCTAACAGTCATCAAGCCACAAGCATCAACAACAGCTCATGTTTGTTTAGGCTTTTAGAGTTAAGATAGATGGAAGGAGATGGAGTTGTTAAGCCTGGAGAAGACAAGATTCCATCAGGACCTTAGTGCTGCCTTCCAGTACCTGAAGTGAACCCTTCAGGGAGGCTGGAGAGGGACTTTTCATAAGGGTGTCTAGTGACAGGACAAGGGGGAACGGTTTGAAGCTGAAGGACAGCAGGTTTGGACTGACTCTAATACAATTATATCTACAAGTAAACAGAGTCCTAAAGCTGCAAATCCCAAAGAGAAAAACCATTCAAGACAAAGTTACAGCAGGAGGTGCAGGCAGGAGTCTGTACTCAGAGTCTCCTTTCCTCCCATTTCTCTACCTCTCCTCAAGGCCAGGTCATCATATAATTAAGGTCAGAGGAATGAATCTAGAGAATGGATGGAGAAAGTAATGTCTTCCTAGGACCAGTGAGGTTCCCCCTCTGCCACAAAGGATGGAAAGAGGACATGGCCTCACCTCCCAACACCAACCTAAATCCTGCTGTGGTGAGCTTAGAGAGGCACAGGCTGGCCAAAAGGACTTGTTAAACCTTAGCTAAGCTGCTGCAAAGCCCCCTGCAGTCAGAAGGGATTCACACCTACCCTAAGCCAGGTCTGCTCCTCTCAGTTACTGGTCTTTGGACAAGGAAGGAATTCCAGAGACAACCATTTATCAAGCTTACTCAGGTGTCCACAGAGCCTGGAAGTTTAAGTGTTTTCAGCCACTTCAGAGCTAATTAAGTGCAGTTTTACACAGAAAGCTATAAAGCAAACACCATAAACCAAACTCTCTGAAAGATTAGCAGCTGGTGGTAATAACTTCACATGCAATAGGGGCAGCTGCTGCCACACCAAACTCTTTCTCTCTCTTTCTTCTCTCAGAGGCTGGCAGTGGAATGGAAACAGCAACCAGTCCTGCTCCCAGCTCACCACCAACCACCACAACAGTGACAACTGCTGCAGAGACCCCGACAGCTCCAACAGATCCACCTGCAACAACCGAGGCAGAGCCACCTACCACCCCTGAACCTGAAACCACAGAGGCACCAACAACCAAGGCAGAGGCACCTACCACCCCTGAACCTGAAACCACAGAGGCACCAACAACCAAGGCAGACCCACCTACCACCCCTGAACCTGAGGAGCCAACCCCAGAGGCCACAGA
>WAAF01011426.1:3287-25074 GCA_013400475.1 Tricholaema leucomelas
TTCTATTCTATTCTATTCTATTCTACTATGAGCAAATAGTATTTTTTGCTTTTAGTGGTGCTCTGCTCTTCAAGTCAAACTTCCTTTAACATTGTTTGAAAGACTGAAATTTAGTTCAGCTGATAGGAGCCCAAGACACTTATTTCCCTGAAAGTCTTACCCTGAGCCATAATTCATGGAATCAAGATTTTTCTTACATAACTAAACTCCAAACTATGTTTTCTCACAAATAAGCTGTATTTATCTTGCTGTCCTGTGAACAAAATCAAACCTCCCTGCAAGTCTGCCACTTACTGGCATACTGACTACTTCAGTGGAATGAATTCCCCTGGGTGCCTTTATCAGATATGTTCACCTGGTTCCTGAGCATTAAGTTCAGTTCAAAACAACAGAAGCATTGGAGGAGTTTTTTTTTCTTTTCCTTGGTTTTGCAGTAAGTGTTTAGGAAATGTTTTGTTGCCAGAGGCATCTGAAGTTCTGTGGGCCCTTCCAAATGAAACATGGATTGCAGTCTTGCCTGTGATTTCCAAAGGACTGGATTTCCCTTCCAGGCTTATTAGTTTCTGGTAGGATCCAAGATGAACTCATTTTTTTCCCAGAGCTAAGGTGCAGTTCCACCTCCTGAGCACTTGTAATTTAAAGCTGAGTGTTCCCTTCAAGATGAAAGGACAACCCTAATATTTCTGTGCCACCCAAACCAAGCCTTCAGATGTTTTTTGTATTTTAAGTTCCCATCTCAAGTGTCCTTAGGGTCTTAGGTTGATGCTGATGGGTAATAAAAAGGAGGTCTTGAGTCCTGCTGTTTGCTGAGCAGTTTGTGTCACACATGGATTGTTTGAAAGATCCTGGTGTAGGTCTTGGACCATGTCAGTAGAGTGGCACTGCTGCCAGGCATCCCTTGAGTCCGTAGCATAGGCAGGACAGTGGGGAAAGCCTAAGGCAGGCTGGACATCTGGGATGAAAGTGGGGATGGTGCTTCCTCCCATGCCCTTGGCTCTGCTCACTCTTTCCTTGGCATGGCCTGGGGGTCAGGCTTCATGGCAAGGCAGGAGCTCGAGTCCTCATTATAAAGCCAGGTGCTGGCAGTGCAGGTCTGTGAGCAAGGGCTCTCTCTCCTCACCCCTGCACTGCCAGCACTTGGCTTTATAGTGAGCAAGGTGGTAAAAACCACGTCCCTGGAAACGTTCCAGGTCACATTGGATGGGGCTCTGAAAAACCTACTGAAGATGTTCCTGCTCAGTGCAAGGGGGTTGGACTAGACAACCTTTAGGAGTCCCTTCCAACCCAAGCCATTTAATGATTCTATTAAATGATGATTTTTGCTTCTTGCATTCTTAGTTGGAGCATATTCAGAAAGTTATGGCTAAAAGGAAATTCTTTGACATGTTTGCCAAGCTTGTTCTTTTATTAAAGCAAACCAACCCAGGGACATCGAAGAGGAGCTGGCAAGCCCAGCAAATCCCCTTTGGGGGTTTTACAATTCAGAACTTGTCTCTGGTGCCACAACTTCATGGTGGAGAACTGCAAATTGGATGAGAAACGCCACCTTCATTTTTAAAAACAAAAAGGGGCAACCGTGGGAACGCAAAGCGAAGCAGGATGTGGGAACAGAGTGAAGAAGGATAATAAGAGGTGGATGCTGACCTTGGTTCCCACCAGCTGCTGGCTGCCTTATCTCAGAAGGGATAGATAATGGACACCTCCTTAATGAGGAAAACAAGGCATGGTTTATGCTGATGGAGTGGGTTGTCCTTGACTCATTATGCTAATATGTAGGTGTGTGCTTTGTGCCCTGAGGGATATATTGAGAGCCAAAATGATCAATAAAGGTCTCTGCCATAATTCACATTGAATCGTCTGGAATCCATGTGGCATCGCCTTGATCACATTGATCTGTGGGGCCTTGACCAGGCTCCTGTGGCAAGCTAAACAGGTTTCTGCAACAACTGGCTTTCAGGGCTACCAGTCTAACATGCCTCACAGTCTCACAGTATCACCAAGGTTGGAAGAGACCTCACAGATCATCAAGTCCAACCCTTTACCACAGAGCTCAAGGCTAGACCATGGCACCAAGTGCCACGTCCAATCCTGCCTTGAACAGCTCCAGGGACGGCGACTCCACCACCTCCCTGGGCAGCCCATTCCAGTAGCCTCTCTGTGCTCAAGGCAGAGAAGTGGTTATTTCATTGCAATTCCCACTGACAGGACTGAATCTACAATTCTATGATTCTAAGCAAGTGTGAGCTGAGCGAATGCAACAGCAAGCACTCAGGTTTGAGTTCTGCACTACCCCATGCTGTATTTCTGCAGCAAGCATCTATAGGGAGAGAGATCTGAATGCACACAGAGCTGTCTTGGCAGCTTTGAAACTGTGAGAGTTACATCTCTGCTGCTTTGATTTCATTGACTTTATTCCTATGCAGATAAAATGGCATAACTGCATTCATTATTAAAGAGCTGGAGAAGCTTGTATTACCACCTCATTTAGAAGTTATAGATAACATTTCAAAGACCTATTTCAAGCAAATCTGTTGTATTTTAGGCTGATCAAACCCTGTGAGATGCTTCACAAGGTCTCTGGCATAATTCACATTGAATCGTCTGGAGTCCATGTGGCATCACCTTGATCACATTGGTCTGTGGGGCCTTGACCACGTTTCCTGTGGCAAGCTAAACAGGGTTCTGCAACACCTAAGCTAAACCAGGTGTCCTGCAACACCTGAGCTAAACCAGGTGTCCTGCAACAGAGAAAGCTCTTCAGCCACTGAAAATAGTTTAAAAACCAAAATATCTTCTTCTCTCAGAGTCACACTCCAAGAATTAGATTTGAAACCTGCAGAACACCAACTGCATGAATTTGGGGTGACTAAAGAACAGTCCCACATTCACTTGTCCAGCAAAGTCCAACGTGCCCATATTTTCTACTCGACCACAGACGTTACACAAATGTGCAGGTTAGAAGCAAATGTTCATTTCTTCGCCGTTTAAACACAGCGTTTTCAAACAGCACGAACCTGGCAATTGAAATGGCTGAACAAAATGAGTTGGCATAAGTTCATCTGCAGGGTAATGCACTGCTTGATGCAGAAGATTTCCATTTGAATGTTTCTGAAATGGCAAAAGTTAATTAAGAGAGAGTTATTCTTCTGCTTGCATCAAAATTGCTGGCAGATTTAACTTATTCAGCCATATCGCATCCAGAGGGTGGTGCTCAATGGCTCCAAGTCCGGATGGAGAGCAGGGACGAGTGGTGTCCCTCATGGGTCTGTGCTGGGACCTGTGCTATTTAATCATAGAATCAACCAGGTTGGGAGAGACCTCTAAGATCATCCAGTCCAACCTAGCACCCAGCCCTATCCAATCGACTAGACCAGGGCACTAAGTGCCTCATCCAGGCTTTGCTTGAACATGAATCGAGGGCAACATCAGCAAGTTTGCAGATGACACCAAACTGCGTGGTGGTGTTGACACACCTGAGGGACCGGAGGTCATCCAGAGGGACTTGGACAGACTGGAAAGATGTGCCCAGGTGAACCTCATGAAGCTCAACAAGAACAAGTGCAGGGTCCTTCACCTGGGATGGAACAATCCTCACTTTCAGTACAGGCTGGGGGATGAGGTATTAGGGAGCAGCCCTGTGGAAAGGGACTTGGGGGTGCTGATGGATGAGAAGCTGGACATGAGCAGACAGTTAGAACTTGAAGCCCAGAAGGTAAATCATATCCTGGGCTGCATCAAATGAAGTGTGGCCAGCAGAGCCAGAGAGGGGACTCTGCCACTTTGCTCTGGGGAGACCTCACCTGGAGTACTGCATCCAGCTCTGGAGCCCTCATTATAGGAAGGACATGGACCTGATGGGGTGGGTCCAGAGAAGGGCCACAAAAATGATCAGAAGGTTGGAGCAGCTCTACTATGAGGACAGGCTGAGGGAGCTGGGGACGTTCAGTCTGGAGAGGAGGAGGCTCCAGGGGGACCTAATTGCAGCCTGACAGTACCTGAAGGGGGCCTACAGGAAGGAAGGATGGAGAGAAGCTCTTTACAAAGGTCTGCAGTGACAGGATGAGGAGCAAAGTTTGAGAAAAGCAGATTTAGGTGGGATGTTAGGAATGAGTTCTTTACTGTGAGGGTGGTGGAGCACTAGAACAGGTTGCCCACGGAGGTGAGGCCCCTTCCCTGGAGACATTCAAGGTGAGGCTTGATGGGGCCCTGGGTAACCTGGGCTAGTGGGGATGTCCCTGCTGATTGCAGAGGGGCTGGACTAGATGACCTCTAGTAGCCTTCTGAAAATCACTGCCTGCATCCTACAAGCAGAGAGAGCATTGCTCTGGACATAACTTTGGGCAAATATTGGATGCTCAGAGGGCTGGAGCATTTCTGCTATGAGGGCAGGATACAAGAGTTGGGGCTCTGCAGCCTGGAGAAGAGAAGGCTTCGAGGACACCTTATAGTGGCCTTCCAGTATTTGTAAGGGACCTACAGGAAGGCTGGGGAGGGACTATTGACAAGGCCTTGTAATGACAGGATGAGGAGGAATGGGTTTGAACTGGCAGAGGGGAGATTCAAACCAGATGATAAGAAAGGGTTCCTTGCAGTGAGGGTGGTGAGACACTGGCACAGGTTGCCCAGGGAGGTGTTCAAGGCCAGGTTGGAAGAGGCTTTGAGTGACCTGTTCTGGTGGGAGGTGTCCCTGCCTATGGCAGGGGGTTGGAACTGGATGATCTCTGAGGTCCCTTCCAACCCAAACCATTCTATGATTCTATGATTTTTTTACCTCTGCCAACCGGCGTTGCACAGCATCCTGTATGTGTGCTGCATTTACCAGTGCCAGCTTGACCTGGCACAGCAAAACATCTTCTTGAAGGTGTTCCACAACTCTGGGCTTCGGAAGGCAAAAATCATGGGGTTGATGATGGCATTGCACATGATGAGCGTCCCATTGACATGGAACACGGACATGTAGCAGGCACAGTAAGGGTTGTGAGGGCAAAACCTGGCTAAGAGAATGTGAAGAACAAAGGGGGCCCAACAGCAAAGGAAGACTCCCAGGAAAACAGTCAGGGTAATGGCTCCTTTCATGTTAGTTCTCTGGTGGGCTGTGCTGGTTGGCAGTGAGGCAATCTTTTTAGCGTGAGCTCGAGCCAAGAGGAACATATGGACATAGAGACACAGTATAAAAAACATCATTAAAGGGAACAGGATGGTGAAGGGAATGACTGTTGCTACTTCGTGGGAGAAGAGGGCAATGGCTATGCTACTGCCAGCACAGAAGGTCCAAATGATTGCCAAGATCACCAAGGCCCTTCTCAGTGTCATGATGTTATGGTAGCGCAAAGCGTAGAAGATGGTGATGTACCTGTCCGCTGCGATGGCTAACAGGCTGAAAATGGAGCCCAGCAGAGACAGGATGAACATAGAATCCATGGCATCATCCAGCTTCTTCTCAAAGGCCCCACGACGTGTCAAGTACCCCATTTTACACAGGATGATGAAGATGTTCTCCAGAGTTTTGTACAAGCTACCTAACATGTCTGAAAGGGCCAAGCTGCAAATGAAGAAGTACATGGGCAAGTGCAAGTTCTTATTCCGAACCACAGCCAGAAGGACCAGCAGATTTTCCAGGATTCCAGCAGCAGCAACAGTGAAAAACACTTCCTCTGGCACCACAACCTGGGTGCAGTCAGTGATATTTAAAGAGAGATCACTCATGTTTTCAAGGGAAGGAATGTTTGTCTGCCCTGGGTGTTTGATAAGGTTGGAAGGTCTCTCAGTGCTCATTTCTCCTGGCTGTGGAAAGATTCTTTATTGCTGTTTTTTTGGCCTTGGCTTTATTCTGAAGCTGATCTGTCAGACCATTCTTCTTTCGATGGAGCTCTCTCCTTCATCTGGAGCAATCTGAAGGCTGAATTGAAACGTTTGGAATTTCTCCTAAATAAAGCCTGCAGAAACATAAATATCAAGAAGAAAAAAATGACAGAATGAATATTTATCACCATCACAGAGCAGCAGAGCTGGCTTGAAGCACGTAAGAGCTTTGCTGAGCCTTAGAGGGAAATGAAGTGTGAAGTCTTTTTTAGCTGCAAAGCGGCTTCAAAATGTATCTGCAGTTTACTTCACCAATGAGTATCCCTCACTTACTGAAGCTGATATTGAAGCAGACTTCAAGAACTTGGCAATCTTTACCGGCCCAGCTGTTTGCTGGGAGAAAGCCTGGCATTCCTCACAAGATTTGCAGTGTTATTAGACACAAATGAGACCCATGCCAAGACAAACTCTTGTCCAGGACATGTTTACCGTCACCACCATCACACTGTTGATGGTGAAATGAAATGCCCTGAATTTAGATATGAACATTTGTAAATATTGATGTTCTCAGAGGCATTTTATATACTAGAGAGAGGCCTCATTTCCATTTAAACTGAGAGCATCTTTTGATTTGATGAGCATATTTCCAATGCAGATTAAATCCAAAGCACAACCTTTCCTTGGCTGTAGTTTATGACTGTTTAAAAGACCAAACATTTATTTCAGCATCAAGACAACATCTTCCATTCTCCATAATGATCCTGGTTCTAAACTACATCAAAGCACAGAGAAACCTTTCCAAAGGATGAGGCTTTTTAGACTTTTCATCAATGTATAAATGATTATGCTATTAATTTAGCTTGGATATTAACCATCAGCACTAAGACCCATTTGTTTCTTCTTATTTTTATAGCTCCACTTGTGAAACACAGAATCATGGAATCTTCAGGACCCCGATGAGCATATTTCCAATGCAGATTAAATCCAAAGCACAACCTTTCCTTGGCTGTAGTTTATGACTGTTTAAAAGACCAAACATTTATTTCAGCATCAAGACAAGGTTTTCCATTCTCCATAATGGTCCTGGTTCTAAACTACATCAAAGCACAGAGAAATCATAAAATCAACCAAGTTGGAAGAGACCTCCAAGATCATCCAGTCCAATCTGTCCAAAGGATGAGGCTTTTTAGACTTTTCATCAATGTATAAATGATTATGCCATTAATTTAGCTTGGATAGTAACCATCAACAGTAAGACCCATTTGTTTCTTGTTATTTTTATAGCTCTACTTGTGAAACACAGAATCATGGAGTCTTTAGGACCCTGATCATGGAAACCTTCTTGTTCACCCTGGTGGTTCTGAGATGAGCCTGGCTGTGCCTTATGACTACCACAAGCAATGTTAGAATCACAGAATTAACCTGGTTGGAAAAGACCTTTGAGATCGAATCCAACCTATCACCTAAAACCTTCTAATTAACTAAACCATGCTACTAAGTGCCTCATCCAGTCTCCTCTCCAGACACAGCTGCTATTTGGAAAGTCACCCTTT
The DNA here is from genome assembly GCA_013400475.1 of Tricholaema leucomelas. Taxonomy (NCBI): domain Eukaryota; kingdom Metazoa; phylum Chordata; class Aves; order Piciformes; family Lybiidae; genus Tricholaema lacrymosa; species Tricholaema leucomelas. Next base: position 10,643 of record WAAF01011426.1, read on the forward strand.
TTGAACTGATCTATTCTGTTTGAAGTTTAAAACAGTTTCTCTTGAAACTTTCATATCAGTAAGCCTTGAAATCTTTCCAAGGGATTAGGCTTTTCAGGCTTTTCATTGATGTATAAATGAATCATAGAATCATAGAATCAAGCAGGTTGCAAGAGACCTCCAAGCTCATCCAGTCCAACCTAGCACCCAGCCCTAGCCAATCAACTAGACCATGGCACTAAGTGCCTCATCCAGGCTTTACTTGAACACCTCCGGGGATGGCAACTCCACCACCTCCCTGGGCAGCCCATTCCAATGGCAAATCACTTAACCATCAACAGTAAGACCCATTTTTTTTCCTTGTCAGTTTTATAGCTCTACTTGTGAAACACAGACACAGCTGCTGTTTGGAAAGTCACCCCTTTGGAACTGATATATTCTCCCTGTTTTTACATTTAAAACAGTTTCCCTTGACACTTTCATATCAGTACATCTTGAAATTCCTTTGGACAGTTTTCATAGTCGAGGCTGCCAAATGCCATAATAAACTCTGTGGCTATTTTGAAAGCAAATAGTCCAAAGTTGTAATTATTTTGTAAGAGACCACAAGGATCATCTAGTTCAAACCTCCCGTTTACAAAGCAAATAGTCCAAGGTTGTAATTATTTTGTTTACAGATGATGCTCTCTGCAAGTGTCAGTGGGTATCAGTAATCCAGACAGATGAATTGTTGCTCCAATGTGATTAGGCTTAATGCAGATGAATGAGTCTGGCCACTTTTCTGATGGAAAACAGGTTTTTGTCCTAGGTTTGCTAATGTTACCTGTTGAGATTGTCACTGAGGTGCTGCTTGTGGTGAAGAATGTTAAGAATTGCATCACCAGCCACCAAAAATTCAACTGAAATGAGCTTGCTTCAGAGGAAGCATCCAAAAGAGCAGCCATAGAATCATAGAATCAGTCGGGGTTGGAAGAGACCACAAGGATCATCTAGTTCAAACCTCCCTGCCATGGCCAGGGACACCCTACCCTACATCAGGATGCCCAGAGCCCCATTCAGCCTGGCCTTAAACACCTCCACAGATGGGGCCTCAACCACCTCCCTGGGCAACCCATTCCAGGCTGGAGCTGCTCTGCTATGAGAATAGGCTGAGAGAGTTGGGGTTGTGCGGTTTGGAGAAGAGAAGGCTCTGAGGAGACCTTATTGTGGCCTTCCAGTATCTGAAGGGGGCTACAAGAAAGCTGGGGAGGGACTCTTTAGGATATCAGGTAATGATAGAACTGAGGGGAATAGAGTAAAACTAGAAGTGGGTAGATTCAGGTCGGATGTTAGGAGGAAATTCTTTGCCATGAGGGTAGAGAGACTCCGCACAGGTTGCCCAGGGAGGTAGTTGAAGACCCATCCCTGGAGGAGTTTCAGGCCAGGCTGGATGTGGCTCTGAGCAACCTGATCTAGTGTGAGGTGTTCCTGCCCATGGCAGGGGGGTTGGATCTGGATGATCCTTGTGGTCCCTTCCAGCCCTGAGAATTCTATGATCTACCAGGTACTGTGCATGAAGTAGCTTAACACTTCTGAAGATTGTAGGGCAGACAGACCACACATGGGATGTAAAACTGCTGTGAACGTGGTGAGATTGGAGTCTCCTTCTCTGAAGAGATTTGAAACCCACCTGGATGTGATCCTGTGCAACCTGCTCTGGGTCACCCTGCTTTAGCAGATTTCCAGATGATTTCCAGAGGCTCCTTCCACCACCTACCAACTTGTGATTCTATGAGTAACCTTTGTGTGTTCTAAAAGCTAATGGAAAAAGATGGTACTTTGGAGCTGGGGTGCATATTTGCAGCAGATACAGCAACTAAAGCCAAGGTAATTTCACACAAAGCTATAAGTAACCATCAGGTAGAGAAAAAAGTTTTACCCTCCTGTGGTGTCAACACTACCAGAGACAGCTTGGATGCAACAGATTTCCTCTCCAATGGGTTTTGGGGTGTATTAGGAAGAGTGTGTCCAGCAGATCAAGGGAGGTTCTCTTTCCCCTCTACTCTGCCCTGGTGAGACCTCATCTTGAATACTGCTTTCAGTTTTGGGCTCACCAGTTTAAGAGGGACAGAGATTTGCTGGAGAGGGTCCAGTGTAGAGTTAGAAGGATGATTAGGGGGCTGGAGCACTGCCTGATGAGGAGAGGCTGAGGGACCTGGGGCTGCTTAGTCTGGAAAAAAGACTGAGAGGGGATTTAATCAATGTTTATAAACATCTGAGGGCTGATCAGGAGGAGGGGGACAGGCTCTGCTCACTTGCTCCCTGGGATAGGACAATGGGTGTAAGTTGCAGCACAGGAGGTTCCACCTCAACACAAGGGGGAACTTCTTTACTGTGAGGGTCCCAGAGCACTGGCACAGGCTGCCCAGAGAGGTTGTGGAGTCTCCTTCTCTGGAGCCTTTCAGAGCCTGTTTGGATGTGTTCCTCTGTGATCTGTGCTGTATTGTTTGGTCCTGCTCTGGTAGGGGAGGTTGGACTCGATGATCTCCTTGGGTCTTTTCCAACCCCTACTATCCTGTGATCCACTGTCAGCATCTTCCCAGTTGAGATAAAAGTCCATGCAACTCACCACCATCACCCTCTGAAAGACCTCAGGCTTATCTTCTGCAGGCATCTGCAAAGTTAGCTTCTCACAGGCAGTGCTTACATGGCAGAATTGTTAAACACAACTACTTCAGCATAAAAAAGGTGCCACATACTGCAAGCATTTTTTGCCTTGCAAGGGTGGAACTACTTGGATTTTAGCCTTCTCCAGGTAATTCACAGCCTAAGAGAAAGTTTGCCTGGCTACAGCAAGGCATGTAAAACAACCAAAAAAAGAATAAACGACCCAAAAGACCTTTTGAGCTTGAAACACATTTACAAATGTGCCTCTATCTCTATAAACTGTAAAACCAACCCCTTCTTTTCATGTGTAAATGAGGTCCTGGAGGGAGAAATCAACAGCTCAGTAACACTGGATATTCAGAAGCACTATCTGGCTAGAAAGAGGCATTGTCCCGAGCTGCTGAAATGGGAAATGAGCTGATGGCAGTAGAGAAAATGGAATACATCTGTAACATTTTCAGCAGCTTCTGTTCAATTTTCAGTTGTCTAAAGCAAGGTGAAGCAGCAAACAGAGAGATTGGAAGCCAGAACCAGAGAGAAATAGAACTCAGATTGCCTGTCAGCTGTATTCATTCACCATGGTTGTGGTTTGCCTCCAACGCCTGCAAGGCAGGCTCATGCTGGTGTGTGGCAGCTAAAAGCCACCCTCAGTGCTTATGATGAAGGCTGAGAATGCCTTTGAGGGTGCTGAAATCTCACAGCACCAGGCAGGATTAGCCTTGAACAACAAAAAAGTGCAGTTCTCTGCTGTGTGCCCAGTGCCTGTTAATTAATAACAATTCAGTTTTCTCTATGGTAGAAATGCAATGACTTAGCACCTGAAATGTCTGGGAGTAAGAGCTCAGCACTTGATGTTGTTTTGTTTTTATTGGATAAAAACCTATTTAAAGTAAATAAAGAACACAGTTCCCTCAGTCTCAAAATGCCTTGGACAGATTCACTCTGACATGGGTCAAGAACTGGCTGGAGGGCCAGGCCCAGAGAGTGGTGGTGAATGGTGCCACAGCCAGTTGGCAGCTGGCACTTGTGGTGTGCCCCAAGGGTCAGTGCTGGGCCCAGTCCTGTTCATTATCTATATGGATGACCTGCAGTTGGAGATTGAGTCCAGCATCAGTAAGTTTGCAGATGACATCAAGCTAGGAGCAGCTGTGGATCTGTTGGAGGGTAGGAGAGCCCTGCAGAGGGACCTTGACAGGCTGGATGGGTGGGCAGAGGCCAATGGGATGGGATTAAACAAGGCCAAGTGCAGGGTTCTACACTTTGGCCACAACAATCCCAAGCAGCACTACAGGATGGGGACAGAGTGGCTGCAGAGCAGCCAGGCAAAGAGGGAGCTGGGGGTACTGGTAGATAGTAGCTGAAGAGGAGCCAGCAGTGTGCCCAGGTGGCCAGGAGAGCCAATGGCATCCTGGCTTGGATCAGGAACAGTGTGGCCACTAGGATGAGGGAAGTTATTCTTCCCCTGTACTCAGCACTGGTCANGATTGGCATTGGAATGGGCTGCCCAGGGAGGTGGTGGAGTCGCCATCCCTGGAGGCATTGAAGCAAAGCCTGGCTGAGGCACTTAGTGCCATGGTCTGGTTGATTGGATAGGGCTGGGTGCTAGATTGGACTGGGTGATCTTGGAGGTCTCTTCCAACCTGGCTGATTGTATGATTCTATGTTAAATAAACTGGCCTGGTGAGCTGTAATAGCAAAAAAAGAAGTGCTTTCAGCTGTGAAGTACAGTGATAGGTAATCACACAGTGTAATCAGTCTACCTTTTCCCAAGGCTTTTTTTTTTTTTGCATCTATTTTTTTTTTTACTGAAAGAAACATAGAAACATGACTCTCTTTATTGGAGAGACCTCAAGCTGTACTTGCTCTGTAAGCAGCTGGCAGTAAACAAAGACTGAAAGAGTACAGAGTGGTCTCTTTGTCTTTTGGACTGCATAAACCAGCTGAGATAAGTACCCAATTATGTAGATGCTATGATTTGTTTCTAGAGCCAGGAAATGTATTAAGTTCCTATCCTTGTATAAATGTGTGTGTTTATATACACATATATGTAGTAAAACCTAACTTCTTAGGAGTGAGAAAGAGCAAGGGTTCTGCATTTCAGATGGTATAGACACTATACTGTCCCTGGGACCTGGACAGGCTGGAGAGGTGGGCACAAGCCAAGCTCATGAGATTCAACAAGACCAAGTGCAAGGTCCTGCAGCTGGGTCGAGGCAATGCCAAGCACAAATCCAGGCTGGGCTGTAACTGGCTGGAGAGCAGCCCTGAGGAGAGGGACTTGGGGGTGCTCGTGGATGAGAAGCTCAACATGAGCCAGCAGTGTGCACTTGCAGCCCAGAAAGCCAAGCAGAGCCTGGGCTGCAGCAGAAGTGTGGCCAGCAGGGCCAGGGAGGTGATTCTCCCTCTCTGCTCTGGTGAGACCCCACCTGGAGTACTGCATCCAGTTCTGGAGCCTCTATTACAAGAGGGATGGGGATGTGCTGGATTGTGTCCAGTGAAGGGCCATGAGGATGCTCAGAGGGATGCAGCAGCTCTGCGATGAGGACAGACTGAAAGAGGTGGGGCTGTTCAGTCTGGAGAAGAGGAGGCTCCCAGGTGACCTTCTTGTGGCCTTTCAGTATCTGAAGGGGGCCTACAAAATAGCTGGGGAGGGATTTTTTAGGCTCTCAGGGAGTGACAGGACTAGGAGGAATGGAGCAAAGCTGGAGATGGGTAGGTTCAGAGTGGACATAAGGAGGAAGTTGTTGAGCATGAGAGTGGTAAGAGCCTGGAATGGGTTACCCAGGGAGGTGGTTGAGGCCCCATCTGTGGAGGTGTTTAAGGCCAGGCTGGATGAGGCTGTGGCCAGCCTGCTCTAGGGTAGGGTGTCCCTGCCCATGGCAAGGGGGTTGGAACTAGATTTTCCTTGTGGTTCCTTCCAACCCTGACTGATTCTATGATTCCCCCTGCTGCATTCTTCCAAAAGGCAAATGAAACAGTATTAAATAAGGGCACATGGAAACTATGATGAAAAATGAAGATCCCAGGATATGTGGTGTTTCATCTCATCAGCTGGAATTCTATGAGCAATTGGGAGTGCTGGTGGCTAACAAGTTACCCATGCCACAGCAATGTGCCCTTGTGTCCAATAAGGCCAATGGGATCCTGGGGTGTATTAGGAGTGTGTCCAGCAGATCAAAGGAGGTTCTCCTCCCCCTCTACTCTGCCCTGATGAGACCTCATCTTGAATACTGCCTTCAGTTTTGGGCTCTCCAGTTGAAGAGGGGCAGAGATCTGCTGGAGAGAGTCCAGCGGAGGGCTATGAGGATGATGATGGGACTGGAGGGCATGGCTGATGAGGAGAGGCTGAGGGACATGGGGCTGCTTAGTCTGGGGAAGAGAAGACTGAGAGGGGATTTGATAAATGTTCATAAGTATCTGAGGGCTGCCAGGAGAAGGGGGACAGGCTCTGCTCACTGCTCCCTGGGATAGGGCAAGGAGCAATGGGTGTAAGTTGTGGCAAAAGAGGTTCTGCTTCAACACAAGGGGGAACTTCTTTACTGTGAGGGTCCCAGAGCACTGGCACAGGCTGCCCAGAGAGGTTGTGGAGTCTCCTTCTCTGGAGCCTTTCAAGGCCTGTCTGGATGTGTTCCTGTGTGATCTGTGTTAGATAGGATTGTCCTGCTCTGGCAGGGGGCTTGGACTCGATGGTTTCCTTGGGTCCCTTCCAACCCCTAACATCCTGTGAGCCTGATCCTGAGCAACTCCAATTAGTATCCTTAATCTAAGAGATAATTTATTCTTTTGGCTTGATCTCCCTCTAGTGTTCAACTCCACAAAGTTAGGCAGCTATTAACGACTGATTGCAGCTATTTTGCTTCCTCACGTGTGTGGGCACTGCACAGCATTATGCAATCCAACCTCAAGTGCATGAACTAGCACCAGGGCTAGGTAAATATTTGTTGTGTAAAGGGGTTCACTGCCATACACCTTGGAGATTTGCTGCATCAGAACAAGGAATATCTGCCCCATGGCATTTCAATACCTACTGCTTCAAGTTCACACTGAGTGAGGCAGCACTTTTTGAGGCAAGCAGCAAAGAGACTAAAAAAAAAAGGTTAGTTTGGATGCACAAAGAAACCAACTACAGACAAAATCTTATTGCATCTAACCCATGCATGCACCAGCTGGGCTAAGGGCTAGCAAAACATTTCTCACACGATTCTAGCTGTGGTTTCCTTATGAGCAGCATTTCTAGAGGGGCATTGGGCTGCAAATGACACTTGCTGAGATTGTTGATGCCAGATATGTGTGCATGTCTTCAGGAGAATTCTACATACTAAGTTTTCCCCTGACTTTGGAAGGTGGATAAAAAGAATTTATGGACCAGAGTGGATTGGAGGCCTTGCGAAGGGTGCGGATGGAAAGAATATGGCAGGTGGGGTTTGTTTCTTATGGATGCTTCTTTTTCCATTGCCACTCAAGACCAGCAGTGAAATGGCACAATTATGTGCTGTGAATATTCATTCCACAGAAACATTCCATTTGGAAAAGACCCCCCATGATCACCAAGCCCAACTGCTAGCCCTACTCTCCAAAGTTCACCCTTAAAACACATCCCCAAGCACCACACTCAAATGACTTTTAAACACATGCAGGGTTGCTGATTCCACCACCTCCCTGGGCAGCCCATTCCAATGCCTGACCACTCTTGCTGGGAAAAAATGTTTCCTAATGTCCAATCTAGACATCCAATTCTTAAGCCATCCCTTAAACCATATCCCCTTAAACCATATCCCTGTAACCCTGCTCTACAAGATTCACCTTAAACCATAGCCCTAAGCACCACATCCAAACCACCCTTAAACACATCCAGGCTGGGTGACTCCACCACCTCCCTGGGCAGCTCATTCCAGTGCCTGACCACTCTCTCCATGAAAGACTTTTTCCTAATGTCCAATTTAAACCTCCTCAGTCTCAGCTTGAGGCCATTCCCCCTTGTTCTGTCTCCAGTTAAGCAGCCTCTCCACAATGTCCCTTTAGGCAGCTGTAGACAGCAATGAGATCTCCTCTCAGACAATTACTTTTGAAAAGAGCCTAGCAGCAGCCTCTCCACAATGTCCTTTAAGGTAGCTGCAGACAGTGATGAGGCCTCCCCCCAGCCTCCTCTTTTTTCACACTAACCATCCCCAGCTCCCTCAGTTGTTCCTCGTAAGATTTATTCTCCAGGCCCTTCTCCAGATTTGTTGCCCTCCTCTGCACTTGTTCCAGCACCTCCACATCCCTCTTGTGAGGTGATGAGGTGCCCAAAACTGAACCCAGTTGAATAAGTTAAAACACCACTTTCAGTAAAGATTTCCTCCTCTGTCTTTACAGTTCAGTGTATTCAGTCATCCCTGAAAGCACTGTAAAGATGTGTAGATGTGGTGCTGAGGGACACGGTTTGGTGGTGGCATAACAGTGCTGGGTTAAGGGTTAGACTTGACCATCTGGGAGTCTTTAGCCTGGAGAAGAGAAGGCTCAGGGCAGACCTCATTGCTGTTTACAACTACCTGAAGGGAGGCCGTAGCCAGGTGGGGGTGGTCTCTTCTCCTAGGCAACCAGCAACAGGACAAGGGGACACAGCCTCAAGTTGTGCCGGGGGAGGTCTAGGCTGGATGTTAGGAGGAAGTTGTTGGCAGAGAGAGTGATTGGCATTGGAATGGGCTGCCCAGGGAGGTGGTGGAGTCACCGTCCCTGGAGGTGTTCAAGAAAAGCCTGGATGAGGCACTTAGTGCCATGGTCTAGATGACTGGATAGGGCTGGGTGCTGGGTTGGACTGGATGATCTTGGAGGTCTCTTCCAAACTGGTTGATTCTATGATTCTATGATACTGTGCTCCAGACTTCATAGTCTGCTCTTATTACACTCCTGTTTCTTATTTGCTTCCAGAAGACATTAATGCTAAGCCTAGGCATGGCTGCAGCTTCCTAGAAGGGATGAAAAAGCAAAGTGAATTTGGATACAGGACAAATTGTTCTCTGGGCTCATTGTAAGAATCAATCATGAGGCCTTCAAATGACATTTCTGAGGCCACTGCTCTGCTCCTCTCCCTTCCAGTAAATCATTAAGTTTGCCAGTAAAAGTGCCATTACAGAAATATTATCAGCATGCATCAGGGAAATCTCCTCTACAGAACAGCCCTAACCATTTCCTGAAAAAGAATATCTGTGTTTCCACCCTGAGGAAAGTAGCTCCCCTAGGGGTGTTTTTCTCTGGCTGGGATTGCTCCAGTCACTGCAAACACAGCAAGGATGAAAGCAGATGGAAGCTTTTCAAATGGCAGAAAGTGAGGTTGTGTATTTAATAGCTCACCCTCTGCTGTTTAAATGCATTGGTTTTGAAACCCAGGGATGCTTTGTTGAAATATATGCATAAGAAATGCAGGAGCTTCCTTCCTGAGAGCTGCTTAAAAATAATAGCCTGCATTTTGTCTTGCCACTCAGCTAATACATTCACATCTCTTTACAGAATAGAATAGAATCAACCAGGTTGGAAGAGACCTCCAAGATCATCCAGGCCAACCTAGCACCCAGCCCTAGTCAGTCAACCAGACCATGGCACTAAGTGCCTCATCCAGGCTTTTCCTGAACACCTCCAGGGACGGCGACTCCACCACCTCCCTGGGCAGCCCATTCCAATGCCAATCACTCTCTGCCAACAACTTCCTCCTAACATCCAGCCTAGACCTCCCCCGGCACAACTTGAGGCTCTGTCCCCTTGTTCTGTTGCTGGTTGCCTGGCAAAAAAGACCAACCCCACCTGGCTACAGCTTTCCTTCAGGTAGCTGTAGACAGCAATGAGGTCTGCCCTGAGCCTCCCCTGCTGCAGGCTGCACACCCCCAGCTCCCTCAGCCTCTCCTCATAGGGTTTGTGTTCCAGGCCCCTCACCAGCTTTGTTGCCCTTCTCTGGATATGTTCCAGCATCTCAACATCTCTCTTGAGTTGAGGAGCCCAGAACTGGACACAGTACTCAAGATGTGGCCTGACAGTGCTAATATGGCCTACAGTGCAAAGTAGAACCAGTGAAAAGGCAATGGTTAAAAAATGAATGCAACAGATGGTTACTTTCTGTAGGAGACCTACAGGAGGGGGGGCAGGGTGAGGAAAACACCGCTTTGAGATGCATCTTTTCGGAGCTATGCTCATGCCCACCTGTGCATGAGGGAGAAATAATGAACTGGAGGAGAAATGTGAGAAGAATCAAAGCTAAGTGCTGCAAGCCCATAAAAATCTGCTTGCACTTGGAGCAGTGGTCACATAAAGTTTTAGCCTGGTTGCTCGTGGGCATCCAGTACAGCCAGAGCTTCTGCTACCAATCAAAGCAGACAAAGCCTCACTGAAAAAGGTGTGCTGACATCCAAAAGCACCTCTGGAGAGCTGTGGGGGGTTTATGAGGATAGCCCAGATGAGGCTACTCTAGCTTGTCTTCTCCATGCATTAGTACGTGGAGCCCCATGGCAATGGTGCTGTGGCAGAAAAAGTATTTCCATTGCTGCACAGGTATCACAGAACTACATGGATATGCCTCTGTGTGTGTGTGTGTGGTGGCATTTGGCCTCTGTGTGTGTGTGTGTATGTGGTGGCATTTGGCCTTTGTGTGTGTGTGTGTATGTGGTGGCATTTGGCCTCTGTGTGTGTGTGTGGAGGTGTTGGGTGTGTGTGTGTGTATGTGGTGGCATTTGGCCTCTGTGTGTGTGTGTGGGGGCATTTGGCCTTTGTGTGTGTGTGTGTGGTGGTATTTGGCTTCTGCTTCTGGTCTAAAAAAAGGAACAAGGAAGATGTAAGTTTAGGTATCCACAACAATCTGTCAAATACAGGCATTTGCTCTGCCCCAATTTACCTGATGGTCATCTCCTCGAAGGACAGAGATCTCTGGTGTCCTCTGCCTTCCTTTGATGTGTGCTGCACATTGACAACAAATAACTGCCTGAGAGCACTGACAGAGTGCACCAAACCGCAGTCTGCTGCCAGTTAGACTCCCAAGAATAGCAACACCAGGTAGATCTATGGAATTACTCAGTATTTACGCTGGAGAGTGGAGGCTACACAGCTGTACTGAGCAGAAGCAGACCTGCTTGCATAATAGCCAGTCCAGATGAAGAAGAAGGCTCATTGATGTTTGACCTCTGTCTGATGCACTGAAAAGAAACCTGAGATGAGGCAAGAAAAGCAGTATCCAAAAGATAAGAAGTGTTTCAGTGGAAGCTTTCCTACTGCATGGCTTAACATCTCCAGGTCACAGGCTCACAGGATGTTAGGGGTTGGAAGGACCCAAGGAGATCTTCCAGTCCAACCCCCCTGCCAGAGCAAGACAAGACTATCTAACACAGATCACAGAGGAACACATCCAGACAGGCCTTGAAAGGCTCCAGAGAAGGAGACTCCACAACCTCTCTGGGCAGCCTGTTCCAGTACTCTGTGACCCTTACAGTAAAGAAGTTCCCCCTTGTGTTGAGGCAGAACCTCCTGTGCTGCAACTTACACACTTTGCTCCTTGTCCTGTACCTGGGAGCAGTGAGCAGATCCTGTCCCCCCACTCCTGGCAGCCTTCAGATAGTTATAAACATTTATCTAAGTCTTCTCTTTTCCAGACTAAGCAGCCCCAGGTCCCTCAGCCTCTCCTCATCAGCCATGCCCTGCAGTCCTCTCATCATCCTCGTAGGCCTCCTCTGGACTCTCTCCAGCAGATCTCTGCCCCTCTTCAGCTGGGGAGCCCAAAACTGAAGGCAAATGACAGAGGAAACTCTCCCCCAAACTTCACAAAAGAGGCAAAACTCCCTGCCACAGTTTTGCTTCAGAGAACAATGACTGGAAGAGGAAAGCTTTTAGGGACCATTAGAAAGACGACATTTCATTCCATAAATAACACTTTGCCTTTCAGCACTTTCTCCAAGTGGGCTTTCTGAGATTCAGATAGAGCCAGTAAACATCCACTTACCTGCTAGTCAAACACTTGTGAGTCAGTGGGCTGGGAGCTCTGGGGGGGCAATGCTGACTTATAAAGGAGACGGAGCCAACACGGGTTTTGCGTAAAGGAAAGACTGGAACATCTAAATCAAAGAGAAAGACAGTTGTCTCGTTGGCATAACCTTCAGTTAGGGTCACTTGCATGTAAATCATCTCCTGGCTCTGGGAACACTTACAAGAAGAAATAAAAAAAGAGAGAGAAAATGGTTGATGAAAAGCTCAGCAGCAGCTGGCAGTGTGCACATGCAGCCCAGACAGCAACTCTGTGCTGCGCTGCAGCGAGAGCAGTGTGGGCAGCAGGGCAAGGGAGGGGATTCTGCCCCTTGGCTCTGCTCTCCTCAGACCCCACCTGCAGTCCTGGGTGCAGTTCTGGAGCCCCCAGCACAAGAAGGACATGGGACTGTTTGAGCCAGTCCAGAGGAGGCCAAGAAGATGTTCAGAGGGCTGCAGCAGCTCTGCTATGAGGACAAGCTGAGAGAGTTGGGGCTCTGCAGCCTGGGGAAGAGAAGGCTTCGAGGAGACCTTAGAGTGGCTTTGCAGTATCTGAAGGGAGCCTACAGGAAGGCTGGGGAGGGACTATTGACAAGGTCTTGTAATGACAGGATGAGGGGGAATGGGTTTAAACTGGCAGAAGGCAGATTCAAAATAGTGTTAGGAAAGAGTTCTTTACAGTGAGGGTGGTAAGACACTGGCACAGGTTGCCCAGGGAGGTTGTGGCTGCTCCCTCCCTGGAGGGGTTCAAGGCCAGGCTGGATGAGGCCTTGAGTGACCTGCTCTAGTGGGAGGTGTCCCTGCCTATGGCAGGGGGTTGGAACTGGATGATCCTTGAGGTTCCTTCCAGCCTAAACCACTTCATGATTCTAAAAGTTGTCAGGTCAAAGGGAAAATACTCCATATTTCAGCAGGATCACCTTTTAGCTACTCATGATCTTTATAACCTGCTCTCACCTTGTTTAGCAGACTGTAAATCAATGAGTCTGTGAGACCTTGGTTCTGATTGTAAAAAGGGGATTCAACACTCAGCCTGGTGGTTGAGTTCTCCCAGGATGTTTGTTGCCCATCAAGGTGATTGCCACTCTTTGTGCTCTGTCAGTCTAAGACCTCTGCTCTGGTAGCTGAAAAGTTAATGAGGTGGGGAGAAGTCTGCAGCACAGCAGTACTTGCCTGGATGAATTTCATACAATCATAGAATCAGTCAGGGTTGGAAGGGAGCACAAGGAAAATCTAGTTCCAACCGCCCTGCCATGCCAAGGGACACCCTACCCTAGAGCAGGCTGGCCACAGCCTCAGCCAGCCTGGCCTTAAACACCTCCAGGCATGGGGCCTCAACCACCTCCTGAGCAACCCATTCCAGCCTCTCACTACTCTCATGCTCAACAACTTCCTCCTTATGTCCACTCTGAATCTCCCCACCTCCAGCTTTGCTCCATTCCCTCTAGTCCTGTCCCACCCTGAGAGCCTAAAAAGTCCCTCCCCAGCTTTTTTGTAGCCCCCTTCAGATCCTGGAAGGCCACAAGAAGGTCACCTGGGAGCCTCCTCTTCTCCAGACTGAACAGCCCCAACTCNTGGCTTTTTCCCACCCCTCCAGCCTGTCCAGGTTCCCTCATTCTGTTGCTGGTTGTCTGCCAGAAGTGCCCAACCCCACCTGGCTACAGCCTCCCTTCAGGTAGTTGTAGACAGCAATGAGGTCTGCCCTGAGCCTCCCCTTCTCCAGGCTGCACACCCCCAGCTCCCTCAGCCTCTCCTCACATGGCTGTGCTCCAGGCCCCTCCCCAGCCTTGCTGCCCTTCTCTGGACACGTTCCAGTATCTCAACATCTCTCTTGAATTGAGGAGCCCAGAACTGGACACAGGACTCAAGGTGTGGCCTGACCAGTGCTGAGCACAGGGGCAGAACAAGCAGAAATTTCCTGTTTCGTTAGTGCAGTTAACTAAAGCAAAACAAAAAAAGCCTCATAAACTTCCAAACAATTTGTGTAGGGTCAACATCAGTGCACCAGAAGTTTCCTGATCTGAAATTTATTATTGCATCTTTTTTTTTTTTTTTTAAACTTCTCATTAAAAGAAAATCTCTGCAGAAACCTGAATGTCTGAACAAAGTTTTATACCTTTGTGTGTTCTCTTTAGGTAGCCTGGGACATATCAGTGCCTATTGCTCTAATCAAAGGTGAAAAGTAAAAAGCTGAAAAGGAATAGGGGCAATGATAGGGATAAGTGTTACTAAAAGACTCTACACTTTCAAGAGGGTAAAATAAGTTTCCATGCATTGAAATCTCTAGCTGATGATTCAGAGACTGAGGAGTTATTTCTGCTCTTGTACTTTTCTTCTTTCTTATCTTGCTTTCAGAAAAATGTTGAGCCCTGCAGCCCTCAGTGGGACTGTCTGAGGGCAAGAGCAGCAGAATGTCTGTCAGTGGTACTGAGCAGGAGGCAGGGAGGGGGAAAGTATAATCTTTTGATAAAATATGTTGAAGATCTCCTTTTATTTTTCTCCTTTTAGTTTTCTGGCTTCCTTTTCCCTTTGTGCAAAAGGGAAAGAATAGGCTGGATGAGGCCTTGAGCAACCTGCTCTAGTGGGAGGTGTCCCTGCCTATGGCAGGGGGTTGGAGCTGGATGATCCTTGAGGTCCCTTCCAACCTAAACCATTCTATGATTCTATGATTCTATAAAAGGCTGTTGATGGATTATACAAAGACTTCATATCAGGGTGAGACAGCATCCCCAAGGTCCTAGGTTTGGAGCTGCAGCTAACCCGATGTATAGAATAGAATAGAATAGAATAGAATAGAATAGAATAGAATAGAATAGAATAGAATAGAA